>CABHPH010141394.1:0-43726 GCA_902168325.1 Peromyscus nudipes | reverse complement strand
ACAATGGAATACTACTCAGCAGAGAAAAACAATGACATCATGAGGTTTGCAGGCAAATGGTTGGATCTAGAAAAAATCCTCCTGAGTGAGGTAACCCAGACTCAGAAAGACAAACATGGTATGTACCCACTCATAGGAGAATACTAGTTGTGGAACAAGGATGACTGGACGGCTACTCACAATACCAGGGAGGCTACCTGGAAAACAGGACCCCAAGAAAGACACGGGGATTGCCCAATGACGGAGAAATGGATGAGATCTACATGAACAGTCTGGACGTGAGTGGGGGTAATGAGGAGCGGGGGTCGGGGGAGCGGGAGATCCCAACTGGATCAAGAACAGAGAGGGAACACAAGGAATGTTCATGGTAAATGAAGACCACATGAGAATAGAAAGAAGCAAAGTGCTAGAGAGGCCCACAGAAGTCCACAAAGATGCCCCCACAATAGACTGCTGGCAATAGTCGAGAAATAGCCCGAACTGACCTACTCTGGTGATAGGATGGCCAAACACCCTAATTGTCATGCTAGAAACCCCATCCAGTGACTGAGGGAACTGGATGCAGATATCCACGGTCAAGCCCCGGGTGGAGCTCCGGGAGTCCAATTGGCGAGAAGGAGGAGGGTTTATGTGAGCAAGAGTTGTTGGGACCAGGGATGGATGGAATACAGGGACGAGTGGCCAAACGAATGGAAACACATGAACTATGAACCAATGGCTGAGGGGCCCCCAACTGGATCAGGCCCTCTGAATGGGTGAGACAGTTGATTGGCTTGATTTGTTTGGGAGGCATCCAGGCAGTTGGACCGGGTCCTGTGCTCAGTGCATGAATTGGCTGTTTGAAACCTGGGGCTTAGCAGAGACCCTTGGCTCAGCCTGGGAGGAGGGGACTAGACCTGCCTGGACTGAGTCCACCAGGTTGATCTCAATCCTCGTGGGAGTCTTTGCCCTGGAGGAGATGGAAAAGGGGGGTGGGCGGGGGGGGGGGGGAGGAGCGGGAGGGGGGAGTATGGGGGAATCTATGGCTGATATGTAAAGTTGAATTATATTGTAAAATAAAATAAAATAAATTCAAAAAAAAAATAACAAGCAAGGGTGGTTAGTTATTTTGTGGCTGTTGAAGACCCATTGGTGAAATAGCTTACTTCCTCAAACTTGAAGTTACTTACATAATCAACTAGTTTACATAATTTAGGTAATAGGGATCGGGTTAAAGTCTAAAGTACCCCTACTTTGATTTAGGAATTCTAAAACACAAAGCATGGCACAGGCCCATCCAGGCTGTCTATATATTTATCTGATCAACAATGGAAAACTGTGTATGTACCACGGAGTGTGAGCAGGAGATGGGGCTTCCACCTGAATGACACTCCTTTTTGGTCTTAGTGCCCATAGTAACATGGGTGGCTTGATTTTAACTTTTTATGTTGCAGTAAAACAAATTTCCCTTGTAGTATTCTTGGTGAAATACACAATATCACATTGGCATAATGCCTTGAATGTGGTACTTATTCCGTAAGTATGGGCTACCATTTGTCTGAGTTGTCACAGGATACTTTTCCTAAGAGAACATCCTCATTTCATTTTATTTGCTTCACTCATTTGCTCAAACTTTACCTCTGGAAATACAGCGTAAAGTCTCCTTTCCACTGAATTTGCAATAAATCATGGGCCTTCCTTGTAATGATATGTGTTTACTTTAATGTTCCCTTTAGGAAAAAAAAACCTCCCTACACATTTCTATTAATGAGCCCTTTCAGTAGTTATGAGTCTGAACTGTGCTCTTCTGAAGAAGTCTCCTCATAAATTAGCATTAATTGATGTCCAGTTTTTGGAAAATGTTAACACACATTATTTATGGCACGTTCTGTTCATGTGGCAGCCTCTTAATGTGAAAAAAAAGGAGAAAGTTTTCAAAGAAGTTTAAAATTATGTTTCCTTTGCTTGCAAAATGGTAAAAGCCATGGCCTTTGTGTATCTGGCAAGCCCTTGGCAATATTTCCTGATGAAGTGGAAGGGTTCTGAAGTTGGCAGATAAGGGACTGTTTGGAGCACCACGATTCTCTCTGTGTTCATTCTGAGCCTGAGTTGACTTCTGGTTTTATGCATCTAAGTGATGGAGACTCATTCCTCTAATTCTAATAAGAATATCTCATATAAAAAGTGTAGCAACATATCAGAAAGCCTGTCATCACTTCTACTCTGGAGTTATAAGAAAACATATATTTCAGAAGAGCAGTTATTAAGAAAACAAATAAAAGAGAACATGGCCCACCAGTAATCAACTAAGCAGGACTCACATGGGTTCACGGAGACTAAAAAGGCAAACACAAGGTCTGAATGGGTCTGCACCAGGTCCTCTTCATATATATTATGGCTGTTAGCTTGGTGTTTGTGTGGGACTGCTAACAGTGGGAGCAGGCGTATTCCTGACTCTTTTGCCTGCTCTTGGGACTCTTTTCCTTACATTGGGTTGTCTTGTCCAGCCTTGATATGAGGGCTTGTGGCTTGTCTTATTGTATCTTGTTTTGTCCTGTTTGGCTGTTGTCTCTTGGAGGCCTGCTCTTTTCTGAAGAGGAAATGGAGGGGGAATGGATCTGAGGGAGAGGGGAGGGGGGAGATTGGAGGAGTGGAGGGAGGGGAAACTGTTGTCAGGATATATTGTATCAGAGAAGACTCTATTTTCAATAATGTTTTATGAAAAAGTTAACAACAAAGATAAAAGAAAACAAATAACAAATGCTGGTAGGATGGACTGGAGTTCCATTACACACTGTGGTTGGTATGTAAATAAATTCAAACACTATGAAGGTCAGTGGGGAGCTTGCTCAAAAATTGAAAATAGATCTACCATATGGCTCTTGCTTCACTACTCCTAGGCATTCATCCCAAGGTCTCCAATATCAAAGAAATACTTGCACATCCATGTTTGGGACATCACTATTTACAATAGCTAAGTTAGGCAACCAACCATGTCTCTCAACAGAGGAATGAATAAAGAAAATGTGGGTTATATACACGACAGAGTTCTTTTGGGCCATAATGAAGTACTGTGTCTCAGTATTTGTAGGAAAATGGATGCAATTGGAGATACTCATGTTAAATGAACTAAGCCAGCCTCAAAAAGATAAATATTATGTTTTAACTTCTTCTAGTCCCTAGATTTTATATATGTGTGTAAAATCTTGACTGCATATACGACATTAAAATAGAAATGAGACCCTCTAAAGGTAACAAAGGGGACAAATAATGGAGGTAATGGGTGGGTAGAGGGAACCTGGATAAATATGCTCAGTGTACATATGTAATTGTGCATAGAATTGGGAAAATAAAGTAAAATCTTTTCTATAGAGTAACAAGCCCATAATTTTTGGCCTCTTGGTTGAACATCACTATGATCTCCTTCTACAGAAGAGTACCCATGGTTGTTTCCCTCAGAGAACATTCTTCTAGCTGAGAGAATGAGCTCTGAAACTCTTGGCATTACAGGGCCTGTGCTGAATAGATGTAAGCAATTGCTCATCTAACGAATGGATATTTTCCTTCTGGTATGAGACAGTTCAAGCTGTAGGAGCTTTGTTGCACAGCCTTATCACTTTATTAATGACAGCTTTTTGGCATTTTAGAGTTTCTTCCAAGGGTTCATCCCTGAGTCGTTCCTTCTATTGACTGAATCATTTAGGAATGCTGTTTTGTGTTCCACATCTGTTCAGTATGTAAAGGCACTTCTATTGAGTTTATGTAGATTGGACAAAAATGTGATGTGATTATCACAGCTAATTGATAGTCTTGAGTTCCTTGAGAGTTGGTACATGAATTGTTTTTAATGTATGTTTAATGTTTCCATGCTCCTGTTCTTCTGAAATAAGTTTTCTCCCTGTTCCTGCTGTCTTTCTTCTCCAGGCTTTTGATTTCTTCTTTTATCTTTATGACTAGCCATGCAAAAGAAATTTAGTCATTTCAAATCTTGGTCAACTGCACTTTAACAGTAAACAAGCAAAAGTGACCACATCAGTATCATGTTCCTAATAAATATTAGAGTCTGACGTAGGTTGAGGTTTTTCCTGACTGCTTTGGTAACTATTGAAGTTCCAGAAATCATTCTCCACTGAATCCTTTGACTGATCCACTCAATATTCTGCACTTAACCCTGCCCGTGAAGATTATTGGATGCTCCATTAAATAACATGGTTAGAGCTTGAAGCAGAACTCTGGAACTGTAACCATGCCTAAAGGAAACATATATCTACTCTAAAGCAATTCTTCATCATTTAGAAAATAAAGGACGTTGACAAAGAAAAATAAACAGGCAACAATCCCTCACAATTTATGATAAGGCAATAAACTCTTGATCTGCTCTGAAGACCTTCAAAAAATTCATATCAAAAAGCATCCATGAGGTTGGGACTAGATTCAGTTGGTAAAATACTTGCTGCCCTGTGCAAGCATGAGGATTCTAGTTCAATATGCAGAACTTCTGCAAAAATACCCAGGCATGGTGGTGTGTGATTGTAAAACCAGAGCTAAGGAGAGCTAAGGAGTAGAAGATTCCTGGGACTTGCTGATCTGTCAGTCTAGCTAATCAATGAACTCTGGTTTCAGAGAGAAATCCTGTCTCAAAAATAAAGTAGAGAGAAATTGAGGAAGATCCCAGATGTTGATGTCTGCCATCTACATGCATGCACATGTGTATCCTCACACTATTGGACATGTATATATATGAGAGAGAGAGGGAGAGACTGAACTGCTAATGGTGTTGGTTTTCGATATCTGTGGTTCTCCTAGCAAAGGTTGAAAGAACACAATAGGAGGGGCAACACATGGTTATTGTCACCAAGGAGAAATACAGGTCATGGCAACTACACACTCATCACGATATCATTGTATAGCCCCATTTCCTGGAATTAAGTTCAACTCACAATGTGCTCATGTGAAAGGGTCAAGGATGTTTCTGATTGCCCATACACAGGTTTGCTCTAGGAGTCTGATTCTTCTGATTATTGTGTCCTCAGAATTGGATGATTTTTGTAAAAATAACAACAAAACTCAAAAATGACAATGTAACAAAAAACAAACCTCAAATTTCGATCAGATGGAACTCCATTTAAAATCCAGCAAAAGCTGCTTTGTTGTGGAAGAAAAAAGAGAGGGAGAATGACTCTACCATCATATACCACTTCCAAACTCCAACAATGACTTTGAATAATTTTAGGATATGAAATAGGAGTGGCTACTAACATTTGTTTTTATGATGAGGAAAGCCAAATATATATATATATCCACAATAATGAATGTTGAGTAGAAGATGAGGGGTTTTTTTTAACCAAGTTGACATATTTTTAAACTATAAAAGCAGCATTCCCACAACAGGGAGAAATGAGCATAAGTATTTATTTAAAAGTTCTGTGCAGAAGAATATATTAGTAGGATAAGAAAAAGGATTTAACTTGCTTTTGGGCCATGGTCCTAAAAAAAATGTGATGCAATATATAATTCCTTCTAGTTTTGCCTTCTTTCTTGCCTTCATATCATGGGTGTGTTATGTATGGATATGTTTGAATGTATGTAATGTATGTGGATATGTTAGTGTGTGTGTGTGTGTGTGTGTGTGTGTGTGTGTAAGATATATGGCAGTGGTGAATGTACCTATTTACACGAGTATGTGCAGGTCTGTTTGTGAGTCACATGAAAAGCGTGCATGCAGCTAGGAGACCAAACCCTGATGTTGCATGTCTTCTTCAATTGTTTCCACTTTGCTGTTATGACCAGATCTCACATTATAACCCAGGGAATTACTAATTCAGATAAACTAGCTGACCAATGATTTATTGGGATTTGCCTGTCTTCCTTCTCCCAATACTGGTTACAGGCATTTCTGGCTTGTACTCTTTATATGTGGATGCCGGGGTTGTCAATTCATTATTGTGCAGTAAGCAAATCAAAGATCTAGGCATTTTCCTACCCTCTGCAATAGCTTTTGTATGATTTAAAATGCTCATATTAGTAGAGGAGAAAAACATTTTGCAAACACATATTAAATATCACAGACTCTGCCATGTACCTAACAGCCAAGTGTCATTAAAACACATTTAAGATAATAGAATTCAATGAACAAATCACACACACACACACACACACACACACACACACACACACACACACACGGTGGTATTGTATTCTCCAAAATATTGTGCACCCTAATAAACTTACCTGGGGTCAGAGACAGAATAGCCACAATATTAAACATAGAGGATAGGCAGTGGTAGCACACGCTTTTAATTCTAGCATTCCAGAGGCAGAAATCCATCTGTTCAAGGATACAGCTAAGCATGGTGACATATACCTTTAATCCCAGGGAGTGATGGTAGAAAGGAAAGATATATAAGGCGTGAAGACCAGAAACTAGAATCATTTGGCTGGTTAAGCATTTGGCTGGTTAAGCTTTCAGGCTTCTAGCAGCAGTTCAGCTGAGATTCATTCTGGGTGAGGACTCAGAGGCTTCCAGTCTGAGGAAACAGGACCAGCTGAGGACCTGGCGAGGTGAGGTAGCTGTGGCTTGTTCTGCTTCTCTGATCTTCCAGCATTCACCCCAATAACTGGCCTCAGGTTTGATTTTATTAATAAGAACTTTAAAGATTCCTGCTACACACACACACACACACACACACACACACACACACACACGCACCAGTGTAAAACCCCTGAAATGCTAGGCACTGGTCAGGATAGTATGTGAATAAGAAATGGAGGCCCTACACTCATGCATTTGCTGGCAGCACTAAATGGACTTTATGGATTTAAATGAAAAAAGAAGAGAACACATGAAATTGGCAGAGAGTAGTGATGGTGGGGATAGGGGAAATACTGGAAATGAGGGAATGCATGTGGACTTGCTCAGAACAGTGATGCATGGCTGAAATTCTCAATCAATGCTAAAGAATGTCCTCATTGCAGCTTGTTCACATTTAGTAAAGCAGGTACATCGACGAACAAACAAGTGGGAGAGGGAGAAGGACAAAGGAGAGGGAGGGGATTATTCTTGAGGAATCAGACTAGGATGGGAGATGATGAGACTTAACCAAGTTTAGAGGAATAAATTCAAGGTGCTGTTGTGGGGTATCCCGAATGCAATGCAATTAATACAACAGTAGTCCTCTGTAGCAAAGAGAAAGGAAAAATTATAGAAGGTGTCCCTGTCAGCCAACTGCTGGCCACATTGGTTACTTTTATCCAGTAATTCAAATTGTAGCAGGTGTTGGCATTATTATTATGAAATAATAACATTGTCTTCATGTTGAGAAATAGATGCCAGACACCCACCAAATCAGCATACTCCTCACCATTTGAATTTGCGTTCCCTGATCCTATTTGAATTTCAGAAGAAATGCTTTCTCAGAAGATTTGCTTGGGAGAAGGAACTGCTGTAAATAAAAGTCCTCAGAATTATTTTCTGTGTGCTTTTCTCTGAAGGCACTTTACTTTTGGCAAGATTCATAGAAAAGCTCTCCTCCAAAAATGTTTTCTTTTCTACAGGCACAATACTCAGACAGGAGGAAATATCAGTCAGGAAGACAAAATAAACATGCAATCCAGAAGATCTTCCAGCCATCCAAACTAGAATGAATACTCCAACAGCTTTGAGTCTTTATGTGTCTGTGAGAGAGACAGAAAAAAAGCAGAGGAATGAAGAGAAGAAAATCTATTCTTTTATTTCAGCTTACGTACTAGGAAGAAAGAAAGAAGGATGGAGAGAGAGAGAGAGAGAGAGAGAGAGAGAGAGAGAGAGAGAGGAGAGAAAGGAGAGAAGGGTGGAAGGGAATAAGTAGATGGGTGGGTGTTCTAGTTGCATTTTTCTTGCCATGATAAAATTCCTTGACATAAGGCAACTTACGGGAGAAAGGGATTTATTTCAGCTTCCCATTTCAGGTTACAGTTCATCATTGTAGGGGACCCATGGCAGGGAGAGCTGGTCACAGTACACCCAGTCAACATGCATGCTCACTTGCTTATTTGCTTGTGCTTAGCTTAGCTTGATTTGTCTACTCTTAGAGAGCTCAGAACTCCCTGCCCATGGAATGCTGCTGTGCACAGTGGACAGGTCTTTCCATATAAATTAACTGAATATAATAACCCTTACAGACATGCCTCCACACAACACAATGTAGACAAACCCTCACTGAGGCATTCTTCCCAGGTGATTTAAGGTTGTGTCAAGTAGATCATTAAAGCCAAGAGTCACAGAGGACATTGAGCTTTAAGAGACAACAATGGTATTTTCAGGGGTTAGGAAGGTAAATGATAGCACAGTGGACTCAGGGAGCGATCAAACATGGGAACAGCAGAACTGAGAATGATCAATCTGACTGGTCGAGTATGAAAGGATGATGACCCTTTGAGTACCAGAGGTTTTACTCGTGTGTCCTTATAATCGTAGACAAGTCTTACTATTTTAAGAAACTCATTCTAGTGGTATGGAAGATGACTCAGTTAGTAAAATGCTTACCTTGCAAGTACAAGGACCTGAATTCAACCCTCAGCACTCACATACACACTACTGGGTGAAGTGGTGTATAACTGAAATCATGGCACCAGGGAAGTAGAGATAGAAAGAACCAGCTTCGAAATTAGTGGATCTAAGTTCAGTGAGAAACTCTGTCCCCAAAATTAGAATGAGGTAGTTGATGAAGGCATTCAACAACTCCACATGCATGTACAAATGCACCTGAATACTCAGATACACACACAAACATACAGTCAAGAAGATAGACAGACAGACAGACAGACAGACAGACGGACGGACGGACGGACGGACGGATGGACGGATGGATGGATGGATGGATGGATAGATAGGTAGATATGTAGGTAGAGAGTAGATAGGGAGAGAGAATCCATTCGATTTTTGTAACTCAAATTCTACACTAGTTTTGCACACATCAGACATGCCTCACAGATCTATCTAAGTGTATAGAATTTGTTCAGTCAGCAGGAGAACAAATGAGTGAACATATTCCCATTTGTTTTATTTCACAAATTTAGAATTTTCTTTTATTTATTTGCTTTAATTTGAGAGAAAACCACAAATGTGGTCAGACAGTAGCTATGTCTTTTGGCAGTAGAAATAATCTAATAAAAGTCTCATGTTTCAAAGGTGGAGGAGGGAGACACATCTCAGACATGGGTAACGTCATTTCAGCCCCCAGATATTTCACTCCAGATTTGTATTTTTTGGATTCATATAGCTTATGATGATTTTATTTCAAATTCATGCCACCAGAGTTGAAATTTATAATATAAACACTGAGATCAGAGAGTGAATGACAGCTCTGACTTGTTAATACCCCATAGTAGGTCTTCTATCATGGCCAGAAGTTCAGGTTTATTTTGACAAGCTTTGTCCTAGTTTGGGAGACTAGAAGCATTATCATAGAGATCATCCCACAACTATCATCAGACTTCTAGAGAACATGGTAGGCAGCTCTGCTGAGCACATCAGACCCCACAGAGCCTAGAATGTGGTTTGAATTAAGTTATTACTTTATTGAATATGTGGTGGGATCTGGGCCTTGTTTTTGAGTTGGAACCACAGAAAACTCGATTATCTCAGTAAAGAAGGACTCCTGATTTACAACAACAGAAACCTGATGTGACCTGAAATCACTGTCAGTTCAGTGACTCAGTACCAGAAGAACCTCCCAACATCCTTTTCATAAAGAGAGTTTACAGCATATGAATGAAAGCTAGTAAGTGTTTTTGAGGATGGCTAAGTGAACAAGTTTCTCAAAGGTGTGCCTCACAGGGACTTTACCAGTACAATAATTGTCTTACTTGGGGTTTCTATTGTGATAAAGCATCATGACAAAAACCAACTTGTGGAAGACACGCTCTATTTTATCTTACAACTTTCAGAGCTTACAATCATTGAGGGAAGTCAGGGCAGGAACTCAAAGCAGGAATCTGGATGCAGGAACTGAGACAGAGGCAACCAGGAATGCTGCTTTTGGCTTGCTCCCCATGGCTTCCTAGGACTGCTTTTTTATGCCATCCAGGAACACCTGTCTGGGGTGGCACTGCCACCTGTGACCTGGACCCTTCTACATCAATCACCAGTCAAGAATATTCCATAGAGACTTGCCTACAGACCAGTCTTACAGAGGCACTTTCTCAATATTCCTTCTTCCCAGATATGTCCAGATTTATGTCAAATTGACAAAAACCAACCAGAACAATAACTTGGTATCTTAAAAGAGATTGCTGTGTTTATCCAGATGAGGAAATGATGTGCATATTGTGATCTCTATAATTAATTATTCATACAAAATTCTAGTTTTGAACAGTCTCCATGTTACTATGTCATGTATGTGTGAATCTACATTACTGTAAATCTCTGACAGAATCAAATTTATAAATCCAACTCCGGCTCCTAATACATATATGCATCCAGGGTCTTATGTATCCCATCTTATTATCAGTTGAGTCTTTTGCAAATATCTTCTCTCAGTCTGTGAATGACTTGATTTTTATATCTCTTTGCATGAAAATTGGCTTATCAATTTTTACTTAACTGGTTATAGCTTAGATCTGGTACCTGATAATCATATGTAAGTTTTTTCTAGGTCTTTCTAGCCACATTGTAATGTTATCCTCTGTATTTCTGTCTGTAGTAACTTTTAAGTTAATTTAGCTATGGCTAGGTCCATATTTGGGCTATTGAAAATCAAAATCTAGGATAATACTTTTAATTATTTTTTGCCTCCCCCAAATATAAGCTATAAGGCAGATACTAATGTAGTAATTCATATATTACCAAATATACAGTAATTAGCTCTAGAATCTCTATCTCAAAGTATATTTAGAACTAGTGAGTGTGTGAGGATGACCATCTGTTCTCTCTACTTATAAAATGGACTGTCAAATTTAAAAATTTAATTATTTTATGTATTGTGTGTGTGTGTGTATGTGGGTGCATGTACATAACATGGCATGTATATGGAAGCTCAACAACAGTTAATGCAAGTCATCAGGCCTGGAGAAAAAAGCGTTTACCCCCTGAACCGTCTTACCAGGTTGACAGGTACACTTTTGCCTCCTTAGATCAGAGTGATGCAACTTTTGTTCTAATTGCTAATAGATCACTCACAATCCTGTCTTAGACACCTACATGGATCAGGGAAAGTTCATGTTTTATAAAAATCTTCTATTAATTATAGCAAAACGATTACAGTTTTACCTAAGGTCCAATCTTTAGTTCTAAAAGAACCCTGAGACACTTTGTGGATTTTCAAGTGTGGCCCAGTGGGGTGGGGCATGGGACACATGTTCATTCTCTCAAAATGTTTAATGGAAACTATATACAGCCAAAGGAAAAAAATTCTCAGTAATTCACTCAGACTATTTGGAGTGACAAATTTAAGACATTTCTTCTGTATGATGATGGTAAATGTTTGGAACCCCTTGTTTGAAAAGGAACTATTTCATGATTGAGAGCATTGTCATTTTCTCTTGGTAAATATGTGAATCCTAATGGTGACAGCTGCATTCTGTCTCCTGTGCCACCAATACCTCTTGCATGAGTGCACCACTTTCAAACTGGGCTTATCTCAAGAAATTATTTCATTTTCATGATGAAAGTGATTGAATTTGAAAACACCTACACAGAAGCTCTTGGGTCTGTTTATTACCCAAGGCTAAGGCCTATTAATACATTAGCAGATTTCTTATTTTTTTCTTTTTTACCCTATTTCTTTGTTCTCTCTCTCCCTCCCTCCCTCCATCCTTCCTTCTCTTCATGCCTCCCTCTTTCTTCTCCCTTTCCCTATTTCCCCCTTTCTCCATGTATACCTATATAAGTGTATGAACATGCACATATTCACATATGTTCACTCATATATATGCATGCATGCATATTGGTTCTTATTGTCAATAAGATGTCTGAGATAAAGTGTTCCAATTGGCTCCCATCCAGCACTCATTCATCTACACTTCCTTTCCTACTGCTCTTCTAGACAAAAAGAAAAAAACCCAATAAATCCTAAGTCTGCAGTGACAAATGTAGACTTCATCTTGAATTCATGTATGGGTGACATTCGCATGCTGATTTCTTTGTGGCCCTAATGGTTAAATTTCAAAGCACATCTTTCCTTTTATCTTCACTTGAATGAGACATCAAAATAAAGGCCAGATAAGGCGGAAGTTCTTTGTCTGAGGCTGCCCAGGCCTGGCCAGCTGTGATGAAAACTGTCTGAAGTTTTCCAGCCTTCTTGTCTGGCCTTGAGCTAGAGCTTGCCTCTTTTATTTGGGAGAGTTTGAAGGAATATTGCAATCTAGCACACAATGGCATACAGGAGAATACAAGGCTCGTTGATGGTGGTGTCTAAATATACAAACTAGATAAACCATTTATTACACAATTCTCTACTGACCACACAGGGGATGAATGCTTAGTTACATTCATTACAATTTCTAAGGTCAACTACATGCTATAGCACATATAACATCACAATTCTGTGGGATTATGTATCCTTCTTGCTGACATCTGACCATCTATGTGTGTTTAATTTTTGATATCTGACCATTTATGTGTGTTTAATTTTCTCATGTAGATCATGTACTGCAGGTTTTCATTTAAACAGTATAACTGTGAAGCATATTCATGCAAACATCTATACGGGTGGAGGATGAAACTCAGGTGGTTGAGTGCTTTCTCTGTTCTTGATACAGATGGGATGTAATGAGCTGCTTTAAGTTTCTGCTGCCTTTACTTACTGCTGTGACAGACTGTAACCTGGAATTGTGAGAGCTAAAACAAGCCTTTTCTCCTCTGGATTGCCTTTACTGGGGTATTTTATCTCAATAACTGAAAGGAAGCTAGAATATAATGTGATACATAAAACTGTTTAGCTAGATATGCTCTGGTGAAGGAGGTTAGTACTCAGTTGAAGACTAATACTTTGATTCTGCAACAGTAGAGAAGATACAAGGGTGTGACCACCATGCAGGCATGGAGTTTTGTCTTTTTCTCTGCTGTTGTGTCTACATAATATCTAGAACAATATATAATATGGAATACACATTAGTAAACATTTGTATTATAAAGAATCTAATGTAATGTAAAATAAGTTAGTTTTCCTATACAATTCCAAATAGTTGAAATCAGTATGTTCTACTGCTAATTTTTTGGAAGTGCTAGAGGATAGAACCCATGCCTCATATATATTAGGTACAGTGCTCTGACACATAGATCCATAGTCAGATGGGAAATATATTTTAATTGATTCTCAAAAAAAGTATATTTGACAATTTTTTCTGCTCCAATGTCATTTGCTTGCTTTTCACTCAAACCATGTAATAAGATTTTAGAAAGGGATGACTTCAAAGTCTAGAAACGTCTGTCATTTATATGGCTGAGTAAAGTTATCCAAATGGATCTACTTGATCTGACCAGACATGTTGTCATCTGTAGCCTGTGCATAAAGGGTTTTTGTCACCCTTTGCAACAGTTTTTCCACAGAAGTGATTAGAATATATAGAGACACAGAACAGTGTCCAAACCATACCCACAATGATATGGCTACAAATACTTTGCAAATAGCTCTATAACAGAGAAGCATAAAAGGAAGGAAGGCAACAAGTGAGAGGTATAAATGAGGAGAGGGCTGAAGTAAAACAGGAAGAATCATTATTTAGAACAATTAATGAGATCTTGGTTATGAATATTTTGGGGATTCCAAAAGCTATCTCCTAGGTGCTGAAGCTCACATAGCTTCTCTTATAACACACTTCTTTGTTGAAATGAGTCATGTGCCTCCATCTCATGCTAGGAAAAGATGATGGTACAGGGGAAGGGGCATGGACTCAGTGTCGTGTACTGAGGCAGGCCATTATAATAATTCACAACAGTATAATTCACCTCGGTTGTCCCACAAGTTGATGATTTGAGTCATTTTATCACTGCAGTAGATGGAGCTTAATTTGGAGATGCACAACTGGTCAGCATGAAGAGAATAAGAATCTACTGAGTGTCATCTACATGGCATACTCTCTCATCCCAAGGTTCAGGGATCGTTCTGGAAGAAGGTGAAGAAAAATTGTAAGTGCCAGCAGCAGAAGATGACTTTACTTAAATAGTATTTTCAGAACATAGCAGAACAGTCACACATATGAACTCACAGTAACTCTGACAGCATACATAAGACTTGCAGAAGCTTAAGCGAGGCAAAATTCCAGCATGGCGAACAGAGTAGGGCATGAAGTCTCACTTCTAACTTAGGAGCTGTTGATAATGTATAGTTGCTGGGAAAGGGGGAGGCAGCTTTCTTTATGAATATGGCCTCTAGTAGGTTGACTACACTATATTGGAAGACCACACATACAAGATTAACATGGCTTAGTACAAATTGGATTTAATGGGTTAAAAAAAATGAGGACACAAAACTGGTTGGGTAGGGAAGGGAAGGGAAGATTAGATCATGAGGTTTTAGGGGAGTGGAATGAATATGATCAAAATATACTTATGAAATTTTCAAAGACTTAGTAAAATAACAAAGAATTACCACACTCTACCTGGGCCCACTCTTCCCCCAGGTTATGTGTTTCTCCTCTGCCAAGGAAGTAGAGAGTCGCCAGCTCCTGCTTTCTACTTTGGAAGTTTCAGTTTGGAAAACCTAGGATAAAATAATAAAATAATAAGTGGAGCATGAGGAAAGAACATTATACTCAGAGATTACAGGGCTCTGCCTAGGCCTGAGGGTGTTCATCAGCTTTGGTAGCTCTCCACCATCTCTCATGCTGTCAGAGTCACTCTATTTCATTAGATGACAAGCACGCCGGGCAACCATTGGTTAATATGCTGAGCTCTGTCTGACTTCCAATTATGGAAAATTCCTTCCAGATTCAGGCCTTAGGTTGTCTGTCAATCTTCATTTATAAGGTCATAAATTTACATCATTTTTGTCTTTACATAGCTCTTTCAGTGAGAGATCGGGAGCGGCTTGGTCCAGGCCTTCTAGACAGAGGCCATTTTAAAACCAGAAAATTTCCACCTAACTGTTAAGTTTGTTTGTTTCTTGTTTTTATTCAATCCCAAAATGTGAATGTGAACACTGTCCAAGAGAAACTCTTCATTAAATAAACAGAATATATTATTGAATATTAAATACATAGAATTTTAAACTAAGATAATGTCTCTAGAAAACAAGTTACCTCCCTGTGGAATTTGCTTGTGGGGGTAAGTGATTTGTAACTCCCCACCCAAGTGGAAGCAAACATGAAGATGTTAATGATGATAGTTGAGTATTATTCATATTTAAAAACTATTAAGTACTATGGATATGAGACTCTGGTAGCACAAATAATACCATGCATCTGTAATTATTTTTTGTCTAGCACTCTCCTTTTCTTGGAGATTGGGTCTGATTAAAATATATGACTTCAACAAGCATACTACTATCTGTGTAATCACAGAGGATAGGTATAGAGCAAAGGACTAGTGGGGAGGGAAGGAACTTCTAAGGTAGGGAAATAGAATATATAGTTATGGAGAGACAAGAGGGAGACGGGAATGGGAGGATTAAATGGAGAGGGGGAGAAATAGGGGAGTCAAGAAGGGAACACCAGGAGGACCAACTAATACTAAGTGCCATTTGAGGGGTCATATGGAAATCTACTACAGTAGAAGACTCTTAAAATATATGCACATAAAAACAGCAACAAATAGAATCATCAAGTAACAGGGGAGACAAAGTCTCAACTAGACCTCTCTTGACTCTAAGTAAAATCTCCAGTATGAGGAATAGTTTATCTAACTTGAGTTGATGTCCAAAGGAGCCCCATGGAAAACTCCAGTCAGCTCAAACCATTGCCAAGGCTATTGGTTGCTCTTCATAAACTGATGGTAAGGTTCTATTGCTGAAGACAATACTTACGTATGTGATTGAACATGAAGAAGTCTAGCTGGTGCCTAGCTAGAGATGTCACCTCTACTGGCTAGGGTTCATGGTACTGGAAGGGAAGGGAAACAAGACAGAGGGGAAAGCACACAATAACACAGCTTCCAAGATCTACAATGGTGGCCTGTCGCCATGGTATGCTGGTAAAATAGTGGCACAAAAGTTGTGGGAGTAAC
This sequence comes from Peromyscus nudipes, assembly GCA_902168325.1. Taxonomy (NCBI): domain Eukaryota; kingdom Metazoa; phylum Chordata; class Mammalia; order Rodentia; family Cricetidae; genus Peromyscus; species Peromyscus nudipes. Next base: position 27,606 of record CABHPH010141394.1, on the reverse strand, counting down.
CAACCATGATCTGATTGAATTGAAGGCCTACTGTATGAGAAGGAACCCATATCTGACACTGCTTGGGTGGCTGAGAACGAGACACTGGATAGACCAGGGACCTAGGAGAAAACCAAATACTATTATTCTGCTAAAGGGGCGTATTAATAAAATGACTCCAAAAGACATTTTGCTATACCCATAGACCACTGTCTCAGCCAGCATCAGAGAAGCTTCTACCTACAGGAGATGAGAACAAATACAGACGCACAACTGAACAATGTGCAGAGTGAGATACATTGGAATGCTTAGCCCTAAATGGAATGTTTTCATCAAAGCCCTTGTCTCTGAGCTGAGGAAACTATGTAGAAGAAGAGGCAGAAAGATAGTAAGAGCCAGTGAATGGAAAACACCAGGGAAACAGTGCTTTCAAGACAAAACAGGACTGATGCACATACAAACTCACAGAGGCTGTGGCAGTGTGCGTAAGGCCTGCCAGTATGCACATGTCCAAGCCAGATGGGTTCCTAGCACTGAAAGAAGAGTGGACACTATCGCTCATCCTTAACCCAGAAGAGATCTCCCACTGATAAACTCTCACAAAGGAAAATTGTTTTTCTCCAGTGGAGTCTCACTGGGTATACAAACCACACTGTAAGGCACACCCCATGCACAGCAGTAGATGGCCAACACAAAATAATCTCAATGATAATTGGGGGGTATATTTGCCTCATAATGCTTTGTTTTTGGCATTTTTAACCTTACTTGTCTTTTGTTTATTTATTATGGTTTCTAGTTTTGTGTTTTTATGATGTGTGTGTGTGTGTGTGTGTGTGTGTGTGTGCATGCATATGTTTCTTTTTAAACTCTTTTCTCGTTTATTTGCTTTGTTTTATTTTTTAAAAGTCATACATTCTGAACTCTCAAAAATATATTATTTTAATTTGATCATCATACATGTAGTTCTTGGAAGAACACATGAGTAATTTGAAATTGGATCATGTGGGAAAAATCTACAGTCTGTCTTCACCATAATTATACGGTTTGGGTAAAAAAAGAACAAAGAGATTGACTGACCAGCAAGCTTGAACACCACTAGACTCTTTGTATTGGTTGCTATTTTGAATTTGATGACAAATGCTAAAACTGCTAGAAGTAGTATATTTTTTAAATGTAAATTTTATTTTAGAACAAATTTATAGTATTTAAAAACATAAATGTTTTAAGCTGTTATTTATTGCTTTATTAATTTATCTGGTTATTGAGTGTCTACCATATTGTGGGGAAGTAGAGATTTGGTGATAGATAAAAAAGACAACATTGCTCCCCTAAAGAGAAATGTACTCTGAGATTTAAGCTCTCTGCACTTAAATTTATTAATTAGAATATATGGATGATAAGTAATTCATTGATTTACGCCTGTACTGAAATTATAAGCCAAAGAGTATTTTCTAGATGGCATATCTGAAATGGAAAAGATATATTTTAAAAGACAACATGTATTTGGAAATAAATAGTTCACTTTAGCAATAATACATATGTCATTGATCCTCAATATTCTGATATTTGTATTTGTATCACAAATCTAAGCACATTCAAACACACATAAACAACCACATATACTCTGCCAAGACTTGGTAAGACATAGCAAGTGCTGAATCAAATTTCCCTGAGTTGTATATATCATTCAGCTCATTCCAAGGTCAATCTTTTTCAGAAGTAGAATTACTCACTACTGTATGGGCATTTGCAATGATGACTTGAAACCAAACTAACAAATATATAGCAACAGCTTTCTCTGTTCTTCCTCTCTTAATTTTCATTCTATATTTTAAAAGATTTATTTTAGCGTGTGTGTGTGTGTGTGTGTGTGTGTATACACAAATGCAGGTGCCCTAGAGGACAGGAAATTAGATCCCCTGGACATATTTGCATGTAGTTGTGAGTTGCATAACCCAGATTCTGATGATCTATTTCAGGTTCTCTACAAGAGTAGTATGCACACTTAATCATGGGCCTAGTTCTCCACCTCTCCAGCCCCAGATACTTTCTTGTCTTAGTTGAACTCCAACAGGTAACTTTTCACAAACTATTTTCTTTTAAATTGTGGCATCAGATCTAATATTTCATTAATGATTTTGGCATTTGTTTTTTTTCTCCATCTAAGTTGCAAAAGCTATCAACCACATGATGGAAGAGTTGAGCAACATCCCCACGGAGAAAGATTTCAGTCTGGCTCAACAAAATGCTGGGTATATATGAAATTTCTGGACAGCACATAAATCAAAGAAAAGTTATCATATTTGAACAAGTACATATGCTATTCTGCAAAAATAAAAAATTTTGCCGGGCGTTGGTGGCGCACGCCTTTAATCCCAGCACTCGGGAGGCAGAGGCAGGCGGATCTCTGTGAGTTCGAGGCCAGCCTGGGCTACCAAGTGAGGTCCAGGAAAGGCGCAAAGCTACACAGAGAAACCCTGTCTCGAAAAACCAAAAAAAAAAATAAAAAATAAAAAAAATAAAAAATTCTGACCCATATAGTATAAAACAATTATAATATGCACAAGTTTGCAGAGCAGAAACCTGCAGTGACTCTTACTTTTAGACCATATAGTGATGGTAAGATATAATATAATAAAGGGAAGATAATATTTTATAGTTGGTAGCTTGTGAAGTTAAGTTTTATAAATTATAAGGTGCAAGTAACATAAAATTGGAAAATGAAATAATGATTTACTTATTTTAGTATACAATGATATATTTTTCTCAGAAGTTAGAGAGGGGAAAAGTAATAGTATCCATATAATATGCTAAGAAAAGCAATAATGATTTAGCAAATTAATAAACACCTTCATATAGTTTCTGTTTTCAGATGAACTTAAAGGACAGGGAAAATATTACATTTGGTACTCTTGATTTTTTTTTGTCCAGGCATCTCTCATAAAGCTGAGGAGTGACCAGGCTGCCTTCATAATCAGAAAACATGGAATAAGATTAAGAACATGTCATGCCATAGGCAATGACTCCTCTGATTAGTGAGGTGTCTTTTCTAGTCCAGAGCCAATATGCAAATAATAAGTCCTATGCAAAGTTATACTTCATCGCCTTTATCCCATGATAGTAAAACCACACCATTATAACTTAGAAAGATGATGTGTGAGAGAGTCTGCCTGTTATCATATTTTAATATTTTATCACCAACTTCTAAATCTCCATTAAAGATGATGACATAGAGAACACAGTTAACTGGACTGGGAGAATTATCAGTGTTCTCATTGAAGTTAATGGTTTTAATTTGCTTTCTGTCAAGTTTGAATTGTAGTTTTAATTAAGTTCCAAATTTGAATAATTAAAATTTTCTTACTTGTCCTCTCTACTCACAAGAAGAAACATCATAGATTAGGCAAAAAAGCAAATAAAACTATATAAGGAAATAACTTGGACTATTAGAGATTATATTTTAAGATCTTTAAGCAGTTAAAAAATGAACTGTCTCTCCAGTTTTCCAATGAGCAATAAAGTTCTCATAAACACAAGATATTTTAAAATATGAACTGTAAAATCAAAGATAAAAATCAGCAGACTTGGGGTAGTGAGTTGGCTCAGCAGGAAAAAGCACTTGCTGCCAAGTCTGGTGACCTGAGTTTGATTCCCAAGACCCACAAGGTTGAAGAAGAGAATTTCTTTCTGCAAGTTGACCTCTGACCTCCATGTGCACATGCATCGTGCCTACACTACATTCACTTAATCGGACTGTTATGTAACTAAACTGTAATGTTCCACAAATTAATGTTCACTGTTTCTCATCTTTTAAAACATCTACTGTATCAGATCATTTAAACCCAGATTAAATATTTTTTTTTAATTTCTTATCCAATCTGTTCCAAATAGTTCTAATGTATGGATCAATGTTGCTTAATTGCCTTTTTTCTTTTAATATTTTCAAACAGTATTTATAATTAATCATGTTTTGTGTTGTTACTTGCTTCTTCTGTATCAGTGCTTTTAATGTTCCTGCCTTAGATGTCTTAGCCAAGACTTGACTCATACTGCCACCATATTAACTCTTATGAGTGCAAGCTGGTGCTCCAACCCATTAGGGCCTGCCACAAGTCAAGTGTTGGATGGTTGGAAATGAAGAAGTGGAGCTTTGGTTTACACATGTTGACATGAACAACTCAGTTCCACTCATATGAGGGGAACAGCTCAGCTCATGACAAGTGAACAAGTCATCCAAAAAGAAGCAGAAAACACAGCAATGAGCCATCTTTAGAAGCAGTAGAGTAAGGTGCTGACAGCTTAATGAATGGCTTGTCTGTTATGACAGTGGGGACACCTTGCAATGCCAAGAGCAAACACATGCAATGCAGGAAATGTGTGTCCTATATATAGGACACGTAGACGGCCTGTATCACTAACAGATGGGCAGAGTTTGAGAGATCTTATTTTATAATGTACAACATCACTCCTGTCAAACATACTTTAAGATCTGGGGATTAATGAAGCGTGCCATGTAGAGCAAGATGGGAATTCCATTGTATGTACTGAGCGATTGTGACCTGTGGAAGCAGATCAACTCCCAGAGAATGTAGCTCATATTTTCTTTAATTATAACTCTGATCTCATTTGAAAGTTAATGATATGAATTTCCAGGCATTGTGAAATAAAGAAGCAGGTGATATTTTGAGATGCTTATGTATAAGTTTAAACAGTGACGGTGTGGCTAAGAAGCCTAGTAATCAGAAGGAGAGGTTCACTGATTTTACAAGTAAATAGTCCAACTATACAATGTTGAAGGGGAAAAAAAAGACTTTCTATACAAAGAATAGGTTTATTTATGAATGAACTCAATTTGGAGTTATGGCTTAGACAGTTTTAAATTAAATCAATAGAGGTGAGTGACCTCATTGGTTTCAAATTAGGTTTCAAATAGATCCTGATAAATTAACACAGTTTAGCATGGATTTCTATAAGTACATTTGTCAACCATTATAAGTGAATACTGAGACAATGAGTTAGACCAACTACTTATCAGAGAGTAATATCAATTTTAGAGTCTCATATGTCAAAATATATGCATGGCTGACTAGATTCTGGCATAGTTCCTATGAAAGAGGCAAAGAGGTATATAGAGCTTAAAATAAACTAAAACTGCAGAAATGCCATACTACTAAAATATCAAACATAATGTCATTAGCCAGTTTGTATCACTGAGTTCTTCCCTTCCTCACACTCTAATGTACATCTCCATTTGCATCCATCAATTTAATTGATGAGTGACTCAGTAGCAGCACTTTACTATGTTTCTTAGTGAGCTGCTGTCAAGAAGGGTCAGTGCCAAAATCCTCAAGGTAAAAATGTTCAGGTTATGTGAGTAGCAGTCCAGTCATCCTTGCTCCACATCTAGTATCCTCCTATGAGTGAGTACATACCATGTTTGTCTTTCTGAGTCTGGGTTACCTCATTCAGGATGATTTTTTCTAGATCCATCCATTTGCCTGCAAACCTCATGATGTCATTGTTTTTCTCTGCTGAGTAGTATTCCATTGTGTATATGTACCACATTTTATTTATCCATTCTTCAGTTGGAGGGCATCAAGGTTGTTTCCAGGTTCTGGCTATTACAAACAATGCTGATATGAACATAGCTGAGCAAGTGCTCTTGTGGTATGATTGAGCATTCCTTGGGTATATGCCCAAGAGTGGTATAGCTGGATCTTGGGGGAGATTGATTCCAAATTTTCTAAGAAAGCGCCATATTGATTTCCAAAGTGGCTGTACAAGCTTGCATTCCCACCAGCAGTGGAGGAGAGTTCCCCTAGCTCCACATCCTCTCCAGCATAAGGTGTCTTCAGTGTTTTTGATCTTAGCCATTCTGACAGGCGTAAGGTGGTATCTCAGAGTTGTTTTGATTTGCATTTCCCTGATAATTAGGGATGTTGAGCAGTTCCTTAAATGTCTTTCAGCCATTTGAGTTTCCTCTGTTGAGAATTCTCTGTTTAGTTCTATCACCCATTTCTTAATTGGACCATTGGGCATTTTGATGTCTAATTTCTTGAGTTCCTTATATATTCTGGATATCAGTCCAATAGACTGCTGGCAATGGTCGAAAGACAGCCCAAACTGACCCACTCTGGGATGGGATGGCCAAACACCCTAATTGTCGAGCTAGAAACCCCATCCAATGACTGAGGGATCTGGAAGCAGAGATCCACGCCTAGGCCCCGGGTAGAGCTCCGGGAATCCAATTAGCGAGAAAGAGGAGGGTCTATACGAGCGAGAATTGTTGAGACCAAGGTTGGATAAAGCACAGGGACAAATAGCCAAATGAATGGAAACACATGAACTATGAACCAATGGCTGAGGGGCCCCCAACTGGAGCAGGCCCTCTGAATAGGTGAGACAGTTGATTGGCTTGATCTGTTTAGGAGGCATCCAGGCAGTGGGACCGGGTCCTGTGCTCAGTGCATGAGTTGGCTGTCTGAAACCTGGGGCTTATGCAGGGTCGCTTGGCTCAGCCTGGGAGGAGGGGACTGGCCCTGCCTGGACTGAGTCCACCAGGTTGACCTCAGTCCTTGGGGGAGGCTTTGCCCTGGAGGAGGTGGGAATGGGGGGTGGGCTGGGAGGAAGGGGAGGGGGGCGGGAGGGGGGAGAACAAGGGAATCCTTGGTTGATATGTAGAACTGAAGGGTATTGTAAAACAAAATGAAAAAAATATTATAAAAAAATGCTGTGGGATGTTCTGTATGGCAAATGTGTTGCTAATAAAACAATGATTGGCCAGTGGCTAGGCAGGAAGTATAGGCGGGACTAACAGAGAGAATAAAAAGAGCAGGAAGGTGGAAGGAGACGCTGCCAGACACTGCCAGCCACCGCCAGGACAAGCAGCATGTAAAGATGCCGGTAAGCCACGAGCCACGTGGCAAGGTATAGATTTATAGAAATGGATTAATTTAAGATATAAGAACAGTTAGCAAGAAGCCTGCCACGGCCATACAGTTTGTAAGCAATATAAGTCTCTGTGTTTACTTGGTTGGGTCTGAGCGGCTGTGGGACTGGCAGGTGAAAGAGATTTATCCTGACTGTGGGCCAGGCAGGAAAACTCTAGCAACAAAAAAATGTTCAGGTTGCTTTGCATTCATTGTCTGGATTCACACAGCCTTGATGAGGAGATTTTACCCCCAAGTCATGGAACGATTTCATAAAATAAAAGAAGGCTGAAGTATATTGATAGACGATAGAGGTCAACTGTTAGTGAATGTACTTGAAAACACTTAATAATTAAAAACAAGGCTAATTTTCTTACCATTGAAAAAAAATGAAAGCTAAGGCTGGGGAGGCTCATTAGATAGATGCTTCCCCCAAAGGCATGGGCCTGAGCTTAAATCCAAAGACCCATATGAATCCAGGCCCGGTGACACACATCTGTAATCCTAGGGCTACCGGGACATGAGAGGGTGAGGCAGTGACCGAAGAATCCCTAGAAATTGTATGTCAGTTAGGTCGGCATGCACAGCGGTGAACAAATAGGAGACCATGCCTCAAATATGGTGGTGGAAAGTGACAACTGACACCTGAGGTTGTCCTTTGAACCCATATGCATGCTGTGACTCCTGAGTGTAGCTGGAGAGCTTTTCTCTCCGGGTCCCACGAGTCCCGCCAGTCCTGGAGCCCACTTAAAAAATAAACACACAGACGCTTACATTATTTAAACTGCTTGGCCATTAGCTCAGGCTTATCATTGTCTACTCTTACTCTTATATTTAGCCCATTTCTGTTAATCTCTACTTTGCCACGTGGCTCGTGGCTTACTGGTACTTTACATCTTCCTTGTCCTGGCAGCGGCTCCAGGCAGTCTCCCCTATCCTTCCTCCTTCCTCAATTCTCCTCGTTGTTAGTCCCGCCTATACTTCCTGTCTGGCTATTGGCCAATCAGTGTTTATTTACATATAGCAATATCCACAGCACTTCCTCTTTTCTTCCTTTTTTAAAAAGGAAGGTTTTAACTTTAACATAGTAAAATTACCTATAACAAAACAATTATCGAGCAAGAATTACGGTTACAATATAAAAGAAGATATCCTATCTATCTTATATTTGTGAGTCTAAGGTTTTATATCTAACTTATCTTTTATCATAACTAAGGAAAATTGTAACTATCTAGCTTCCACTACATCAAAGACCTCAGAAGGATATAATACTACCTGAGAAACGGGAGAAGGATGCAAGCAACTTTCGGGAGTCTTGCAGGGTAGACAGAGACAGCTGGCAGCCTGGACAGTCATCCAAAGTTCTCTTGTAAGTTGGGGCATCTGTCTTCAGTCCACAGGCCTGGAGTCTTTCAGTCATTTTTCTCTGTGTCCTGTAGAATGTCTGGCAGTTTTCTCTGTGAAGCAGGAACCTAAAGGACCATTTTGCCAAGCAAAGTTCAGTGGTCACCTTTTTATGGGTTCTGCATGTCCAGTCGATCAAGCAGTCGACCCTGAAAGAAAAGCTCTCCAGCTACACCTGAGTGCCTTCACACACACACACACACACACACACACACACACACACACACACACATCATACCAGTTAATAAGCAAAACCAAACTATGCAGTTGAAAATTGCTCAAAAGCCATTGAAAGACAAATTGAATGTTAGCATGAAATTATCAAAAACCAAACTATAGTTTACTTGTAATATAAATTAGTAACAGAGAGTTCAGTATAAGAATAATCCTTATATACTTATGAGAAGGAACGATAAACTTTCACAAAATGAAATTCGTCAAAAATTGTCAAATATTAGGCAGACATAGTTTGGTGAGGAGTTCCTCTTGTTTATAGACGAGATAGACAAGAAGCTTCTGTGTGAATGTACATGTAATATTGCTCACGAGAGTCAAAGAATTAAAAACATAATTTGAGTGCTGAACAACAAAGGATTCACAAATAAATGATGGTAGGTCCATAAACAGGAAGTCATCTATCAAAATGAACAAAAATCTCCGCATTTCAATAGGAACTGACTTCTGAGATAAAATGACAAATACAGGCTATCGTAAAATTGAAATTGTGTTAAAGGAAGAAGTGACATCCATCTTCTAGTACATTTGACTAATCCGTAGACACTTACCTATAAACTCTGTGATGGTACCTAGAGTTCTAGAGGCTGTGGGCAGGAGAAAACTTTATCTTTCCCCAATGGCTATGTAATTGTTCTTTTTAATTTTGCATATATTGACCTTTCAGAACTAAAATATACATGTGCAACGTTTATGCATTGCATATGTGTAAATTGTATAAAACACAGAAAATATGAAGCCTCTCAGCCTTTTCTTATGGTTTAATTTGGAGATCCAAAAAAGTGATTCCACCATGAATAACAAGACAAAGAAGAGAATCAAAAACTGTAAAGACATTCCTGTAACAACACTCATCTGACAGAAAAGAGAAGTGAAGTCCTCAGTCACGTGGCAGTTGAGATGAAAAGCAGTCAGAAGGGAACTTTATGGAGAGAGCTGTTTCATGCAAGCATTTGTTGAAAGATTAGAGAAAATTTATTTTAAAAACGTTTTCCTAAAGGGTGGGAGAGATGGGTCAGCAGTTTAGAGCACTTGTGCTCTTCCAGAGGACCTGAGTTCAGTTACTAGCACCTGTATCAGGTTCACATCTTCTAACTCCAGTTCCAGGAGATCTGATGCCTTTTTCTGGCCTCCATAGGTACCAAAACTAACATGTACATTCACTAGCCCCCCACACACAAATAAAAGTATATATCTTTTAGAAAGACTTTAAAAGTCCATTTGTCTTTTACAATGAAACAAGGTGAAGACACATTACTAATGACAATTAATGCTTAGGTAGCATGCCCCGTTTTCTAGACACTGCTGGAAACAGGCAAAGTTCTAAACACAGGAGGGTGGGGAGCCAAAATACTATCTGCATAATAGAGGCCACTCAGGGATTTGGGAGGAACGGGGTGGTTGTGCTATAGACTCTAAGTCAGATATTCTAACTCAGTTTACCTAATCCATAAATATCCCCTTTAATTATTAACCCATGATGGGATCTGTTAAATGATGTAACTCTCATTTTTCAGTTTCTTGAGTATCTTTACTTTCCCTCAGGTCTGTGAGGAGCAGATACCTTTGTGTTCATCAGGATGCCCATCTTAAAATCCCAACCTCCACAGTATGAAACCTTAAGCAGAAAGTATCAAAATATAACAGATGCACAATTCATCCAAGAATTAAGAAAAAAAATCAATTACAGTAAAGTCCTAACAACCCACACTGAGCAACTACCTCTGCTCCTAGATCTCAGTGGGAGGGGGGTAATTGATAGGAATGTGTAGTTGAGTGAAGGATTTGTTCTTCAATGGGAGAGAAATGTCTGTATTTATTATATGTTCTGCTTCATTACCCTAAAATTCCCTGTGGTGATGACAGGCTTCCATTCCATATTTATTTAGCATAATGTTGTTGCTGGTGTTGTTCTACAAATCCTTGTTCTTTTTCTTTCCTTTATTCCTACCTAGTTTTTTCCTATTCAAAAACAACAAACTCCTGATGTAGTTCACCAATCCAGCAGTTTCCTACTTTGCACACATAAGCATTATTATCACTTCATTTTATTTTATATTTTGTTCTTTTTTTGAGACAGAGTCTCACTTTCTAGGCCAATTAATAATCTAAGCTGGTGTTAAACTCATGTTGATCTTGATGCTTCCTCCTCCTAAGTGCAGTGATTGTAATCATGAGCAAGCTTGCTTTCCTTGCTTCAAATAAAAGTGTCAAAGAGAATGGGTGAGCTTCATACATCCTGGTGTTTCCTCCTGGTGTCTGTGAAATGGCCAGTGTAAGTCAGCTGAGCAAGGATCACACCCAACCCTACACCTTTGTTTACATGTGTGTGTGTATGATGGTGGAGACCAGCGGTCATGTTGGATGTCTTCCACATGCCTTCACTCATGGAACCTAGGCTGATTCAGATAACTAATTCAGATAGACTAGCTTACCAGTAGGCCCAAGGGACTCTCCACCTCCCCAACCCTCAGTTTGTAGCATGCAGCTGGGTATGGGAGAACAATCTCAGGTCTTCTAGCTTATGAAGGAGCCATTTCCCTCAACTCCTAACTCCCTTTTTAGAAATCTCCTTCTCTTTCTTCAACTTCACATTTACTTTGTATCAAATGAAATTGATGATAAAAATTATGACCTGGGCAGGTGGCCTAGCTGTCATAGTTATCCTTATAAATCATGAAGCCAACATACTATGTTGTTGATTGTTCTTCCTGCTCAGGTCTGTTCTCATTCTGATCTGTGAAATTCCCTCCACCAGGCTCTTTCACCATGCTGAAGATTCAACTAGATACTGTTTTTCAAAGGCAGGTTCTGTTCCTGTACATATGGAATGTGCTGAAAATTTCTACATTTTTTAGGAAGTTCCTGGAAACTGCTTTGTTATTCTATAGACCACCCTTGGAGAAATGAAGTCAAATGCACTTCTAGAATGCTTTTCACTTAAGAATTATTTTTAAAATGAATAATTGTTTGCCATGAGTGGGATCCAGTAACCTGGGAGAACAGACTAATACTAAAAGGAGTCATGAAACCATGATAATCTCACTGGTCAGTTTGAGTACTCTATTAATTAATTGATTTTATAGCTCTTGTAAGACAAATTGCTAAACAGTCTTATTAATAAAAAAAAAAAAACCCTGGAGCCAGATATTTGGGTGAAAACCTGAGAGATCAGGGAATACGACAAGCCAGGCCAAACTCACCTCACCAACTCCTCAGCTTCCAAAGAGACCTACTTCCTGTGTACCCACTCCTATATGCCTTTCTGTTCTGCCATCTCATTTCTTCTCTCCACCCAGCTACATCACTTCCTGTCTGTCTGTACAGACCTCCAGACCTCTATGGTTAGTGCTGGGATTAAAGACATGTGTCACCATGCCTGGCTCTGTTCCCCAGTGTAACCTTGAACTCACAGAGATCCGGATGGATCTCTGCCTCCCAAATGCTAGGATTAAAGGTGTGCTACCATTGCCTGACCTCTGTGTTTAGTGGCTGGCTTTTTCCTCTGATCCTCAGATAAGCTGTATTGGGGTGCACAAAGAAAATATCACCATAAGCCCACATAAGGAAAGGCGGATCCTCTCCTCTATATCCTTACAGTGTTGAAGGATAAATAACTCACTCAAAGGCCAAACTGATAATAAGGAAAAACAATTGCATAACCCCTGTAACAGCAGTAATGATCCATGCTCCTTAAAATGCTTTGAATTCACACCTAAGATCACTTTAATCTTTACCTTGCTTTCTCTTATTCTTTGTGATCTCTCTTCTGTGATGTGACTTAGGGGTAGAGGACATGGCTCAGTGGGTTAAGTTCTTGCAGCTCAAGCTTAAGGACCTGAGTTTGAATCTCTAGTACCTATGTAATAAAAGCATACCTGACAACACTCCCCTATGATATCTGTGCTGGGAGTCGGAGGCAGGAGGATCCTGACAGCTATTGGCCAGCCAGTGTAGCCAAGTGATAAGTTTCAGGTTCAGTGAAAGAGTTTGTCTCAAAAAGTGAGATGGAGAACATAGGGAAAGATGTTTATGATTGGCCTCTGTCTTCTACGTAAGCGCATATGGGTCCACACACTAGCATATTCGTGTGAACACATGCACACACATACAATCATGTAACTTGGCATGGGAAAATGGCTTAATGGTCTTGTTTAGGGAGAGAAAAAAAGTGTTTTCTACTCCTCTAAAGAAAGAAAAAAAAACTGAGAGCAAACCACTGAATAAGGCTGCAGACTTATAAATGGAAATATCACTGGCTTCTGAGATCTTATCGGGCTTACCTCCTGTATGTGAAGAGGTTCCTCACTCAAGTTCTCAATGCTCTTGTGTAAGGAATGGCAATAAACCTTTCTCAGAGGTCAAGAATGAATAAAGTAAAAGACTCTAAAAACATTAATAAAATTAGCATGCAGGGAGTTATCGATATACGCATGTAGTTGCTGCCACTACTATTATTGTGGCTTTAAAAATTCTCACGAGGGTTAGTGCCTGAAACACGATTCAGTCAAGTGATTCATCACATTGTTTGGTTACTTTCGTTCACTGGCCGAGTGCAGGAGTCCTTCAATACTTGAAATTCTGCAGATGGGCTTTGTCTCTGTCTCTAATCCTCTCCAAGAAGATAGAGCAGTTAATGAATTAGCTTGAACTATCTCCTTAAGCTTGACTGCCATCAGCAAATTGCCCTGAAGAACATTATAAATGGACACTACAAATTAGAAACTGTGTCTTTAAATCACTTCCTTTCTCTCTCTGTTCTCTTATTTCTAAAACTTGCAGATCCACAGCCAATCTGTTGAGCTCTGTCAGACAAAAAAAAAAAAAAAAAAAAAAACAGCATGCACTTCTTATCCAGAATTGTGGAGAAAAACATTTTGTATTAGGGTTTGTTATTGTTTGCTACCATTATCTGACAACCTCAACACATACACACAAACAACACTAAACTGACTCAACAGGTTGCATTTATATGTTTATGGTACATTATATATACATATACACATATATACATATATAAATATATATAACAAACTTTTTAAAAATAATTTTTTAGTGATTCTTGGGAATTTTACATTTTGCACCCCAATTCCACTCATTTCCCAGTCCCTCCATATCTGCCTTTCACTCTTATAGTGTCACCCTCAAAAGAAAAACTTAAAAAGAAATAATGAACATTAAAAATAAAAAATACAAATAAGAATATTAAACAAACAAATGAAAGTGAGCAAACAAACAAAAAAATCCCCTTCATTCCCCCCTCTTTCCTGCCTCTCTGACGCTCTTCACTTATCTCAGTGGCATTGGGAACTGCTCTGTATCTTGAAGTACACCCTTTTGTCCAAGCAGCTTCCCTTGCAAGTGTTCATTGTGTGATGTGTTGTTGGTCAGGTTCAAGGCCACTGGCTTCCGGTGTACCATCATTACTGGACCCTCACCAAAACTTCTCTCAGACATCCTGCTGTGAGTCATGGAGATACCCTGGCTATGGTTCCGCAGGACAAGTCCCTTCTTGAACTCCAGCAAACCATAGATGGGGTAGATATTGGGAAGTGCCAACTCAAAGCCCTGGATGTGTGGCTGGGTGGTAGCTGAGTTGATCAGTCCAGGCTGCTAGGACAACCCCTTTAAGGTGAGTGGTAGAGTCAGCTCTCCCAGGCCCATGGTGAGGGGTAGGGCCAGCTTTCCCAAGTGAGGGGAGGGCAAAGTCTCCTTTGAGGGGCAGGCCAGCTCTCACTTGCCAGGGTCATCTAGTGGATTATCCCAAGGCTGGAGAAGGGTAGGGGAGGCTCTCCCCAGGTCAGTGAGGGTCAGGACCAGCAAAGCCCTTGTACTTCAACACATGGTTTAGCACATGGTTCACATGGGCCCCTGTGGTAATATGAGTAATAGGTATCAATGAAGACCCCAGCTGCAGCAGGACTACAGACCCAGACATGGCCATCGGCAACATCTTGGGCCCAGATGTCATCATGGCCCCAGGGGGCAGCACAGACTTCTCAGATCAGCATGGCATCAGCAGTTACATGGTCCCTAAACTCCAAAATGGCCCCAGGGGGTGGTCCAGACACCCAAGTAGTCACAAAGCCTTCAATGGTAACAGGAACCATGGACATCAACACAGACCCTGGCTGTTGTGGGTCACTGAGCCAGACATGGTCCTTGGCCACAGCTCGGGTCAGGGGGCACTGCAAGCCAACCTGATCTGTAAGGCCCTGGAGGCAGCATGATCCTCGGACACCAACATGGCCTCAAGTATTGGCCCAGACCCCTGGTATCTACACAGTCTTTGGAGGTAACAGGAGCCATGGACATTGATGTAGACCTTGGCTGAGGTAGGGACACAAAACCTAGGGATGTGGTAGTGGTAGGATTTGAACCCAAGCCATTGAAATGACTGGAACCTAAATCCAGCACCATAGACCACTCAGCCACACTACCTCCCTATAACAAATTTAATGAAACAAAACAAGCCATCAATTTGAGAGACAGTGACGGGGGAGAGGGACATGACAGGAGTTGGAGGGGACATGAGAGAGGTTGGAGAGAGGAAAAGGAAAACGGGATGTGATGTAATTGTATTCTAATTAAAACTGAAAAAAAAACCGAAGAAAAACAACAGAGGTTTTCATCCTATCATCAGAGGGTTATTACAGGTTTGGAGTCATTCCCCAGAATATCTGTGAATCTTCTTTTTTATTTAATATTTATGTTTTCTAGAATTTAATTCGTGAGTACTATATTTACATCATATCCCCTCCTCTCTCTACAGCTCCAACTCTTCTTATGTCTCTAAAACTTTCTCTCAGCTTAATGACCTCTTTTTAAATATGTATAAATATAGATATCTGTAATATGTATATAAGTATATACCTCCAATTGAGTCAACTTTGTGTGGACCCTATGTGCAAGAGCTTAACACTGAGCACTTGGGATTGGCCAACCTCTCAGTTTCTTTCTCTCTTGGCAGCTACTGATTTCCCATAGCTCTTCCTCGAAGCATAAGGCTTGTGGGATAGTATCCTCTAGACATAACAGGATGCTACATCCATGAAATATCAATAACATGACTGCCTAAGCAAGACCTGACTAATTACACCAGTTAACATGCCAATGTGGATGGATGAAATTTTATAGAGTCTGTGATTCCTGATAGGAGTTTCATACCTGCATTGCCTGAGCTAATAAAAGCAACACCCACCCAACTACTGAACGTTCTGAAGATATGCACACAAAACACACCTATTACCTTTGGAGATAGAAACTGACTGACAACCTAATATCAAACCATAAAGGTAATGGTTTTGTATTGGCACCTTGAAACAAGTTCACATTTTTTTTGACACATGATAAATTTGTACAACTGTGTATTATCCCAAAGATACTAAAAGACCAATGCTTTTGTTTTGTTTTCACTAAGGGAGCATCTGTAATGTAAGTTTGTTGTGTAAAAGCACAATGACAACTGGGGAAACCAGTGGATCAGCTTTCCCTTTGCTTCTGAATGGATGCCAACATTAATTCGACTTTATTGTCATCTTTCTACACCATTTGGGATAAAATCAGCAAACCAAAGGATGCAAAATTACCTGCCTTGATTTTAGTGGAAGAGTGTGTTTCACATTATTGTCCCAAGAAGGTGTTTTTTTTTTTTTTTCTTTTCATAGCTACTTCAGTTAACTTAAGACTGCCTAATGTGAAAGTCTACACAAGGAACATTTACACCCAGTCATTGATGCCGCAGCAGGGTGTGATGGCTATTCTTAGTTGTCAACTTGACTATATCTGGAATGAACTATAATCCAGAAATGGGGGGCACACTTACAATCAGGACCTTGAAGCAAGAAGACAACAAGTCTTCGATTTGGATCTTGAGGCTGGATGATACATGTCTTTAATCCAGACACTGAAACTGGAAGAAACATCTTTAATTTGAACCACATTTTCTGCTGGAAGAACAATGGAAGAAGGAAGGGTTCATCCATTGCCTGCTTGCCCTCCCCTTGGCAATACATCCATTCCATCACTGCCATTGGAGCCTACTTCTTCAGGATTCCAACATATACAGAAGACCAGTCGCAACACCCAGTCTCATGGGACTAGCAACTCTGGATTCTTAGACTTTCCATTCACCGCTAGCCATTGTTGAACTCAGCATGGAAATCATTCAATGAATTCATTTATATATAATCATTCACTATATAACATCTGTGACTCTAGAGAACCAGGACTAATACACAGGGTTTATGTTGCTGTGGGTCCTTTCGTTCACATTTCAAATATGTAACCTATATCAACTTCCTTTGCTATATCTATATGTAACCTATATCAAATATTCCTTCTAATATTTCAAAAATATTAGAGTCTAAATCTGGTTAAGAGAAGAACACAAAAATAGGCTCCACTCTCTTCCCAAAGCCCCTGTTTAATAAGTTAAAAGAATAGAGGAGGAAAGTGAACTCTAACAAACAAAATAAGTGTAAAAAGAATGAGTAAAAAGACAAATACTGACCAAATATTAGGGCGTGAGGTAGGGGAAACCAGTGATAACTGGCTATACAAGATTTGAAAAGCTGAATTCTTTGTTAATACTAGGAGCTATGAACCGTCCTCACACACACTGAAGACAATCACCTTCATCCCCCACCCTGCCAAGGAAAACAATATGGAATCAGTTGACAAAAGAAACTCTGGACATAATACATTAAAATGGATACAATTACAACAACAAAACCCAAACATAAACAAACCAACCACCCTCTAAATATCAATGTATGCTCTGCAGAGAGGGCTGAAGAGAAACCTTGCTGTAGTCACTTTTGATTCTACCCTGGGGTGGCTTTTCCCATGGAGGGACCACTTGTTGGGTCTCCTCCAGAGGAAAGTACATCTGGAGTCAATCATTCTCTGTTTAGGAAAGAATTGTCAGCAATTCGTAACCCCTCACAAATGTTTTATGTGCGATGAACATTACCTTTCATGGTTTCCTAAAGACCACCATGCCCACCTGAAAGCATGCTGGTCCTTCTCAAGGGCAACCTTCTCACTGCAGAATTAGTTGCCTGTCTTTCTATAGTTGATGTGGGGGTTCTCTTTTCTCATTTTTAAACTGTGTGTATGTTTTGGGCATGTGCTACCAGAGGCCAGAGATCTATTTCTGATATCTTTCTCAATCACTTTTCACTTGTGTTTGAAACAAAGCCTTTCATCAGACCTGGAGCACATCATTCTGCTACACTAGCTAACCAGGAAGCCCCAGGTCCTACCTCCTCAGCCCAGTACTGGGCTTACAGACACACACTGCTGAACTCAGCTTCTTACTTGGGTGCCAAGGACTTGAACTCAGTTCTTCATGCCAGAATGACAAGCGCTTTATCCACTGAACTGTCTCCCAGCCATTAAAACAAAACAAAACAAAACAAAAGTCTTTTCTTTCTTTCACTTAATTTTTACTTTGAGACAAGGCTTCAGTATTATAGCTCAGGCAAGTCTAAATCTGTCTCTGTATCCTAGAATGACTTCAAAATCATGATCCTCCTGCCTCAGCCACTCCAATGCTTGGATTACAGACATGTATAATTTTGCCTGGCTAAATGAATTCTTACAAGAAACCTAGGGTCAGAGGTCATTCCCCGTGTGCAGTTTCTGAAACAGCAGCTGTTTCTGCGGGAGATAAACCCAGTGCCCATATACTTCCACTCTCCCCTTTTCATGTTCCTGTCAGACCCCAGCCTTGGTGTGATGACATAGATATCACCTACTAAAGATGCCCACACCTGCTCTCCAGTGGAGAAAAACTGCTTTCTATCTTGGCAGTGCTTGGCTCCAGGCTTGTCTTATCTTCACACACCACCATCATGACCCCGTGGGACAGGGACTATCAGTTGTGCTGGGCACTGGTAAAGACAGCATTCCTCTTTTGAGCAGATAACAGAGAGATGCATGAATTGGCCTTTTCAGACAAAATCATGGTGTCCAGCCAGAGCTTATCTATGGTTTTAAGGAAGGAAAAGCTGAAGTTGGCTAAAAGCTTTTCTTTATTCTTTCTTCCCTTGATATTCTATAAGTCACCAGGGGAGCAGAATATTGCAAAATTCTGTCATGAAAGAGCAGGCTGATAAACTGAAAAATAAAAACAGATGTGGAGCAAAGAGGGCTTATGGACATTCGTTTCTTGCTTTGCTCTGGCTCAAGTGCTGGGAGTCTTAAATCCTCCTCCCACTAAGGAAAATCTAATATTTCCTCTGCCTCTGACTATCACAATCCTTGGATAATTCCCATCTTTGGATAATCACCTCTCCCACATTGAAGTCAAAATAAAGTGATAGAAAAATGCAAAATAAAAATAATAAGTGACATTTATTGCATGCCTGTGTGCCAGACACTCTGCAGGCAATATTTCATCTACACAGGGAGAATGCATGCAGCTCATATTCTACGGCCAGACAGCCTGGAGTCAGAGCCAGGCTCCAGCTCTTACTGGCTGGGTGGATACCGGCAAGTTGCGCCACTTACTTTGTTTAGGTTTCCTCGCCTGTTCAAGCGAAATAAATACTCAGCTCTCTCTTCAGATCCCCAAATGGCTGAGAGTTAACATTTATCAATTATTCCAGAAAGTGGCATGTTGTAAAACCTCTGTAAGTAAACATTATCAGCCTTACTATGCTGTGATGAAATAGGTCAACTTATCAGTCCCCACGCCCCATATGAAGAACTGAATCAGCAAGATTACATCACACGTAAAATATGTGTAGATAGAATAGAAAGCCTCCTCTGCAGAATCCCTGAGCTCAAGTACTTAAGCTATGATGCCATGCAATACACCATTAAGAGAAAAAAAAATCAAATTTGGGTCCATTCATTTATGAGCATCACAATAATATCGGCATATGTGATTGCAAAAGTACATAATTCAGAACCAGTCTTTGATGTTTTACATTCACAGATTTGGGTATGAACACTTCAGTCATCTCTCTACTTTCTACTAATACTGGCTGTTTAAGGATATGGCTACCATTGTTACTCCCCCATGTGAGGCATCCGAGGTATATAAGAAGAGAAAGAGAGCTGTTGTGTATAGTCTAGGGGTAAAATGAACTAGTTGAAGTAGGTGAATAATTTCACCCCAGTTCATGTGAGATCTATCTCACAGGAGTTACCAGATGAAGAAACATGGGTTCATGATAACAGATACATTATAAAGTGTCTTACATGACAAGAATTCATGAAGATACTGTTGGGAGATCCAGCAGCTCTGGGCTATCATGTCCACTTCTTCATTTGGTCCTTCTTTTTGGAGATTTATTTTTTATTTTACAGGCATGAGCTATTTGGCTGCATATATGTATATGTACATGTGTGCCTGGTACTCTCAAAGGCTGGAAGAGAATGTCTGATTCCCTGAACCTGGAGTCATAAATGGTTGTGAAGCACCAAGTAAGTGCTGGGAACTGACCCTGGGTCCTCTGTAAGAGCAGTCCGTGTTCTTAGCCCCTGAGCCGCTGTCTCACTAGCCCCCACTTGGCCATTCTTAGCATCCTTGCTTTTGTTTCCTGTCTCCCTGCCCTGTGGTGCTATGATGCTACCATATCAGCTCAATCTTTAGCCGGGTTTATAACTCATGGCCAGGGCAGATGATTGACTCAGTTCTGAACTCTGTACAAAAGCCAAAAATCTGAGAGGGGGTTTTTCTTTCTGTGTTCCTCTATTTTGCCTCCCCTACCCTCCAGGGATGGTAGAATCAAATCTAGAAACATCTGTATTCGTGGTTAACACAACCAACCTCCTCAAAGCTGTCTTGCTTCTCCCTATGTAAGAGAAAATAACATTTTCAACTCCTTTAAGTTAATCCAGCTTGCTTATTCTCTAGTTGTATGTCAAACCACATTTTAAAGCTGTTTCCCAATTCTCCGGGAAACTACTTTCCGTTCCATAAGTGGGATTCTAATAATGGTTTAAACAGAAGCCAGTGTTTGCCATTGTTTTTTGCACCTGCAATCCATCACCTGTCCCTTGTTGACTTTCTACTCATGTTCTATCCCCACTTTTCTACTTACTGCACGCTGACAATTCAAAACACCTTTCTATTTTCCTAAAGAAAACGCAAAAACAAACTCAGAAATCTCATCCTCACATTGGGATCTTGTGATTCCTCTTCTGTCCATCCTGTCTTCCTTCCATGTTCATCCTGCACTGTCCGCAGCTACTGTCTCTGCAGTAAGAGTCTTCCTGATGCCCTTTCTCAAACTCCACTCAGGGCCTTATAAACATAAACTCCACTCTCGCCTTATAAACATTTCGCTGCATGATGCTTTCTTCTTCTTCATGTGTTCATTTACTTTATTATGTCCTCCCGATGTCAGAACAGAGACTGTAGGAAAACCAGGACTTCATAAACCCAGCCCTCCAGTCCTGTAAAACAACACCTCAGGGCAGTTTGTCTTTTAACCTTTCTTTTACTTCTCAGAATTTTTTTTCATGGGATTCTGTAAGTATTCAGTTGCTTGAGGGTAGCTCTAAGCTGGAGTCTTCTGACAAAAATGACTTTGTTTCCCTTCCATATAGGATGAAGATTTCAAATATACTACATGTAAGTCACTCGGTAACCAAAAGTGAGAAAGGTTCTGAATAAAATAGTAAAAAGTAGGATGGAGGAGGGGGAGACAGACGGTTGAAAGAATAAACATCCCAAAGAATGTCTAATTTGGTTGAAAATAACCAGGTTCTGCTGAATGACTCTAGGAAAAGATTACTGAAGTCCGTGTCTCCTGGTCTGACTTGCAGTGTGCCCTTAGGGACTATTAAAATGTTCCTGAGCTAAATGGACACTTCCTAACGAATGCATTGGAAGTCTGAAGATACGGCAATATCAAGTCAAGCTTGGAGGACTTCTCTGCATGTTTTTGGTTATCTTTAGAAATTAAAAGCAGTTCTCCCTGCAGTGTACTTGTCTTGTTTGAGTATAAGAACATTCCCAGGAAGTACCCACACTGAAATAAATATAAGTATATAAAAATAAAAATAAAATTTGGAGCATGTAAGAAACAAACTTTAGTTTTTCTTCATAATGTCAATCAGTTGCTTGGACTGGTCATTACAAGTCAAATGTGTTATGAAGAACAATGTGTCATTCGTTTGTTTTGTTTTGTTTTTACCACGTTCCTTTTATCTGCATATTCTATTATTATTGCCATAGTGCTATGGCTGTGCCCTTTGGGTGATGAAGAAAGAGATGCTCAGGAGGGTGCAAAATTTATCCTTGGAAAAGTTGCATGCCTACATGGAGTTGTAACGCTATGGACACGCTCTCTGCCAGCTTCCCATTGTTTCATGATGGTCTTTGCTTTCCAGTGGTTTTGCTATTTTTCTCCAAGCCAAATTAACCTTAGAAACTGAATAATAACATCCTTCCTCGAAGGGGAAGAGGAAAAAAAAGTTTCCTCGGATTCCTCCAGAGGACTTCCGTGGGATGCTTTACTTTCAGTAAACCTCCAGGCAAACAGTCACTTTTGAACCTTGCCCTTTGCCCTCTGATTTCCATACGCTGGAGAAAGATCAATACCAGAGACCAAGTGTCCACAAAAATGAAAATGATATGCACAGATTGTTATTTATACAAGTCCCCTGATTTTGTTTACGGAGTTTAATGCAAACTTTTACCCTTCGATTAAAAGCAAATGTTCCACCTCTCTGCAGGGACCTGCTGTTCCAGATGCAAAGGGGAGAAATAAGAGGGAGGTGAATCTCTATCAAGAATTCCTGGAGTATAACAGCAGAGCATATATTAATGAGGCCTGGCACATTTGAGAAGCAGAAAAGTGATACTGAAGAATCAGAGCAGACACCGTACTGTGTTCTGATATATTGATAACACAAAAGCCATCATGTAGCAAACCAAGATCAATTTAACTATTAACTTTTGCATTACTCTAATTCTTGAAACTCAATAACATGGAGTAAAAGAAAAAAAATACATGCAGATGATAGCATTGGGTGCTGTGGCCCTTTATTTTTAGAGAAAGAAGTAAAAGAATAGAAAGTCGGCAAATAATGATTCTATTTATGATGAAAATGATAACAAATCCATTTACTTTTTTACACAGTTAACAGAATTATCACACATGTATTTTATAGATTATACCAATGCATCAACTGTGACTCAGGATTTACACCATCTGTAAACTGCATAAAGACTAATTTATACAAATTAGTCTAGAAGAAAAATATGTAAAATAATTAGCTTGTTTTCTTTTTGGGGGTATATTGGTTCTCTAACTTCTATTCATTTACCCTGTAACACACATTAAAAAAAAAAAAAACTTAAAGCATCTAAAAAATGTATGCACTACTTATATTATTAAAAGTAATTGATTAAAATGGACTTTATATATCTACAATATTTAAATTTAATTTTAGCCCTCTTAACACAAATCTCCTGAATTTTTTGACTCTCTCTGTAGTTCATTTGAAGGAGGGTCAGGTCACTAAAAGTATAAACCCTTACTACACCAACAGATTATTGACAAACTCAGAAGCTATATCCTTGACTCAAGGCTTGGTGAGAATTATAGATGCTTTTAATACTGCCCCTCAAATTGTTTATAATCATGGTACAGAAAACAGACTAACTATATAAATATTTGCAGAATAATTAATGGAGAATTTGTGTGGTCTTAACCAATTGTGTGGTCAGTTTCTTGAGTTTATTCTTCTCATCTGAAGCTAATATGTGAGTGGCAGGGATCTTGTGGAATTAATTAAGAAGAACAAATACAGTAAAACCACAGTGAAATTTATTACATTGTATTTAATGTAGTTCAAAGTAGATGCTCTGAAACGCAGGAGGAAAATATATGCATCTTCCATCTCATTTTAGCTGTCAAAGAGTAAAAATAATACTATACAGTTTATTCCATTAAGCACACATCTAGGCATTTGGGTGAAGATAAACAGTTGTATTGGAGAAGGAATGAAGTTCAAAGGAGAGATTTAAAAGCAACCTGCAGTTAAATGTTCCATGATAGATTATAGACATGGCAGAAATGTCACTCGGTAGAAAGGATGGCTTGTCTAAGTGGGTCTTCTGTGCCATGCCTTGGATTTTATGACTCTACACCATCCCCATGTTAGTTCTAACTTAAAAGCAGAGTAAAATAATTAAGAACATAAAATTAAAATCTCAGTGAAAATATTCAGTAGCTGTATATCATTAAATACCATTTCAATGCCTTAGGAAGGAATAGCCAGGAGGCTGGATTTCTTGTCATGATTTTGTTAATTTTACAGTTCAGTATAGAAAACAATAAGAGTAAGATTCACATCTTTAATAATTTCATAACATTTTCAAAAGTAAGGTTTTCTATGACCAATTTTGTCTAGATTGCAATGTCTCTTATAATGGTACTAAAAAATTACACATTTCTAAATAAAACCAAAACAAAATGCCACTTATACCTAGTAGAGAAGTAACTTCCGGCTGACTACTTGTATAGACTTACTATGACATAAAGTCACTGCTTCCTTACAACTTCCACATAATGTGTTGTACCTGTTACCCAGTAACAATGACAAAGTTAGCTCACATACTTAGCACCCCAAGTATAAATAGACGAATGCCCTGATTTGCTTAGAAATCATCACTTAATTTCAATTTTTGTATATGTGTAAGGCTAATTTCCTTAATATTTTCATGACAATAAAAAAGCTAACTGTAATCTTCTTACATTTCCATGTAGAAAACAATAACTGTGATTATAAACATGCGCAGAAGAACACAACACAAACTTCATGGAAGCTTTAAATTGCCTCTGCTTGCACAGAAGTCATTTCCTGGGCTGAATTATAAGCCCCTTGTCGAGCTGAACATGGAGCTGAAAAGTCGTTTCATTTCTTTCACATAGAATGGGAAGCTGAGTGTTCCCAAGACAGACATTAATGAGTCTCATAAGCACTAGGTGACCAGTCTGTCCGGGGAAAACAAACAAACAAACAAAATCCAAACAGCAGCAAAGCAAAGGGTTTTAGCCTTTTCTAATTTCTGTGAACCAGGACAGTTTGTCTCTGTCCTTTGAGAAACTGCTCAAACATTCACAGGTATTTCATTTTATTCTGCTTGTAACTTGTTCTGTGTCATAATGACTTTTGGGATAACAGACTATCAAGAACACATTAAATAAACCTCTAGCCAATACGCTTAAATGAAGAAATTGGTAGCCTATGTGGTCATGTTCCAGGGAGAATGTATCTTTTAGTATTCCTTTGCTCATACCAGTTTAAAACAAAATGCTTATAAAATAAGCCACACACAGGAACGGAACTCACAATTGGAACATTTAAATGCTTATTTGCTTCTCTTTCTACTAGCTTGTAAAACGTTATTTTCTTATTCTTTCTTAAATAGTCTGTGCTAATTACAAACCTTGACCCTTACCCTCCAAGTGCCTTCATTTATGGCCATGCATTCCTTTCCTGGGCAGCACATTGGCTGAGTTTATAAGATGCGGCTACCAGGCCCACCAGTCCTCACTTTTGCTCCCCCTAGGTCATAAGTCTAACTCACAACATACAACTTGAAGAATTCATCGTTTTAGTAGAAGCAGGTCACTTTTTGGAAATCCAAGGGCTGATATCCTATAACACAACATATGTTTCCCTGTAGAATGTCATAGATAGTGATACAGAAATGTGTTTGTGACTCTTTCTTTCCTTTCCCAAAGGAGTGGTAGATAGAAAAATTAACATTTTAGAAGTCTATAAGAAGGTTAAACAATGGACTCATTCTGGACAACTTACACAAATGACTCTAGCTCACTTCTGCATTCTGAAAATTAAAATGTTATAGAATGTTTTGTATTTCTAATTCCAGTCTAATGTGATTCTAAGCTGGTGGCAAAATTAGGAGGTGGAAGAGAAGCACCATGTCAACCTCCTCGTATCTGAGTTAAGGGTCTTTCTCCTAGCTTTAGATTTTGTGAGATATGGCTTTCAAGTCTCTTATTTCTCAAGTATTTTACAAAATAATTTTACACAAATCTTGGTTTACAGTATCTTTATTATTCTTTTTAAGTATGTGCCTGTGTTCGCCTGCAATATGTGTTCAGGTGCCCACTAAGGCATCAGAACTGCTGGAGCTCCAGTTACAGGCAGTTGTGAGCTTTCCAGTGTGGGTGCTGATGACCAAACTTGGGCTTTCTGGAAAAGAAGTGAATTCCCTTAATTCAGAGCCATCTTCCCAGCCCCAGTAGTAAGTGACTTCAGTCTTTGAAGGGAACAACACAAACTGATGTGGTAAACAGAGATGGAATTAAAGCAAAATTGTACCTTGAGTCAATCAAGAACAAACTCAATATTTTTGTGCAGAGGGGCATGCAATTTTAATCATCATCAATTACATTTCTGAGGAATTTATCTCAAAGATTTATTTCAGATGAAACATTTTTAGAAATTTGAACTATTTAGTATAGTCCATCAGATCCTTAGTACATTTCTAATAACTAGGAAAAGATTATAGAATGAGCAAAAATAGAATTTCTCCTCAATTGTTAAATGAAGTAACAATGGTACATTTCATAAGGCATTGATTGAGGAGGAAATATCTAGCTAAAAGAAAGATGTGTATGTGACATTCAGTCTTGTTTCCATATACAAGTGACATATAAACCATATGATCTTTGTGTTTTTAATGAAGTTTTTATCACAACCAATACCTTTATTGAAAAATTGTGATACTGGAATATTATTGAAGCTTTTAAAATCAATTTTTTTTAGACAGGGTTTCTCTGTGTAGCTTTGCGCCTTTCCTGGAGCTCACTTGGTAGCCCAGGCTGGCCTCGAACTCACAGAGATTCGTCTGTCTCTGCCTCCCGAGTGCTGGGATTAAAATCAAAATATTTTACATAAAAATAACATGGTTAATATAAAATTAATTTTATTTGAATGTGTGAAGCCAAAATGTATAGAAATGAGAGATAAGCATATATAATTCATTTACAAAATAAACACTGGGTTACTTCATTAAATAGTAATATTGTATATACTATATCATATTATATGTAAATGACATTTTCAGCATGCTTATTTGCAAACAGATTTTCCTTGACAGCATTGTGTAGATTGCCATTTTCTCTACATGTACCATTTTAATATGCAATGACCTCATTAATTGTGCAAAGTCATCTTTGCCTGTCTTGTCCTGGAGGAGAGTGTCGTGAGGATGACAAGTGTTAAAACTCTGGGATGCTATTCTCATGAAGTATTGGAGCCTTTTCCTGACCCATGCACTAGTTAGCCACAAGGGCTCAAAGAAAAGGGGTCATTTTCTTCCCTGTTGTCAGTGCATCTGGAGGCCTTGTCAAAACAATATAATTTTACTTTGTAACTTTTTGACATAGGTATTTATTGCACCTGTCTTTGGGCATGATTTATGGCCTGTCTGGTGAATATTTCTCCTGAAGTTGGAGTTTACAATATAAGATAAGTGAAGCATTTAAATGTCTGTGTATGCTTCAGAATGGGAACTGGATATTTTGCACCCATGGTTCACGTCATTCCATTCTCCCAACTTCATTGTCACACCAAAGTGGCCACTGTGGTACCCCACTTAGTTCTCCAGAGAAAGCAGAGAAGGGGGGAGGGAGGGAGGGAAGAAGGTAGAGAGAGCGAGAGCGAGAGCCAGAGAGAGAGCCAGAGCGAGAGCCAGAGCGAGAGCGAGAGCGGAAGAGAGAGAGAGAATGTAAAATTACATTTTCCACAGTCTCCTTTGCTTGAGGATTTTGTCAATAAATTGTAATGAGTGATGAGAAAAATCACTATGGGGAGCATCGATAGAAAACATGTTTGTTATGAAAAGAATCCAATGACCTTTTGTCTTTGTAATGGTACCCTGGCTGGAACCCACCATTACAACATTTCTATATGTCTCCAGAAAACACACAGACTAGAGACAAGTTCGTCCATGTTGGTAAAATTGGCATCCTTCAGTTGAACTGCCCAACAAATTTGTGATTAAGAAAATGTCCTTTCCTTGAGGTCCTCCCTTCCTTGGTCTGCGTATTAACTGCAG
>CABHPH010141393.1:0-43581 GCA_902168325.1 Peromyscus nudipes | reverse complement strand
GTAAATTTTGATCTCAAACGTTATCTACTATCATGATGAGGATGTACTAACTAGTGTAGATAAGTCAAGATGCTGCCATTTGGAGCTACCACATGATAACTCAGCAGTGGGGATAATAGAAAGACTAATATGGACATAGTGGGAAGTGGAGTGACCTCACCTGTCACATGTGGATATAGAAGTCTCACTCTGGTCACTCAGCTGTCTCTGTAGATATCAGTCTCACATGAAACACCAACTATTTCCCTCCAGAGAAAAGCAATGTCCTCAATGTTGAAGATGTAATAAACTGGCTTGCTAGGTGGGAGCTAAACAGTTTGAATATACTGAATGATTATCAATGTAGTGTCGTACTGGTTTCTTAATTTACAGTGCTGGATAATAACATGAACCAATTCTATTGGTTACTTGATACTCACTAAATGTTTTACTTTTATATTAGACATGTTTTCTTTGAAACTATACTTTTAAAAGAATCTGTGTACAGACTATAGGTTATGTACTTTAACAGTAGTTCATCTAAAGAATTAGGCTTTCAATCATGGTTCATATGCCTCAACTCCATTTGATTATCCTACCATAAAGTCACTTTCATAGCCTCTTACATGCACTTGTGAAGCCATTCAGAAAGCTACTTGACTTTGGATCCAAGGCTAGGCAGTACTCTGTAGATGAGTTGAGAATACATTTGTTTTTGTTGCTGTTTCGGTAATTGAAAGGTCATTGCTACAAGTGTACATGTTTTGTTTTATGTTTTATACATAAGCGATACGCTATAGGCAAAATACAAAATATATTTTACATTAAAATGTGCTACAAATATTTTGAAAGATGAAAGGGCATGGAAATACAAGGTTGAAAGAATAATCTCTTTAGAGTTAAACTCATGAATAAGAATTAATTTGGTGTTTAACTTGGTTTCACTTTGCATTGCATCCTGAAGTATGCTACATGGCTGACTGAGTTTGGTTTTCATTATTTTATTTTACATTTCTGAAGTGTAGTTCATCTATTTACATTTTAAGATTAGGTTTTTCACACACTTGAAGAAATGGATGGCAAATTTTAAGACATATATTCTAAAGGTATTGCCAAAAAAAGTGTGAGATGTCTTCTATTAAAATAAAACTAACATCATGTTTTCAAAAGAATAAATATGTTCCTGTGTGTTTGATGCTCATTAAACAATCTAATCACTTTGACAGACAAAACCAGCTCTTTTAGGGAATTTCTAAAGACACTCTTAAATCCTTGAGTAACTGGTTACTCTTTTAAATCTTTTTTATTTTATTATTTTATATGTATAATGTTTAATTGAATGTATGTGTATGCATCACATTCATGTTTGGTGACTTTGGAGGTCAAAAAAGGGCATTAAATTCACTGAGACTAGAGTTACAGATGATGTGAGCCACCATGTGGGTGCTGGGAATCAAACCTAGGTCCTCTGCAAGGGCACTCAGTGCTGTTAATTGCTGAGCCAACTCCTTTGCCCTGTTCAATTTTTGAGCACAAATTTCAATATTATTTATTAAGATTTCTAAATTATGTGTCCCACTTTTTCTAAAATTTTAAATTCTAGCTAAATGTTTTATAATACAATATTGCAATGTGCCCTTCTTAATTCTAGTTAAATTTAAATTTTGATTCAACCTATCCTAAGTACACCAGAATTCCACAACAAAACAGTGAGTTCAACAGAAGCATATTGCCCATGTCTACAAAGTCGAAACAGCAAAAGCTGACTCTCTCACCATCTGTAGAAAATGTACAGAGGTGATTCTTCACATTGCAAATCTCAACATTCCCTTACACAGGTTCATCTCTTTGGTAATGTCAATCACTTGTCTGGCACATCAATTGGAAGACTTTCCGCTTGTGTTTTCCTCAGCTTCTAAAATTACTGAAATTCTTACTTTAATCATTTTAAAATAAGTTAACAGGTTCTGTTTCCAAACAGAAGAGTATATGGTATACTTAAAGATCTCATTCGCTTAGAATGCTGCATTGGAAAGATGATTAAATGTAGCTACAGTTTTTTCAAGCTATCTGCTTAGTGACATTGTGTGGAGTGTCTGGGAATTTGTATTTTTGGTTCATAAGTTCATAAGAGAAAGCTTTTCAATGTAACCTTAAGTGTGATTCTTTGAAAGTAATTGTCATTAAAAAATTAAAATATATTATCATAGAATTGATATCTGAGACTACTATCTATATCGTTACAGAATATGTAATGATAAAATTAATGATTGGTCATGTTTGTCTGCTTTTACATTTTCATGTATTTTTAAGGTTAATTATAATAGTATTTTCAGCGATTTATGGTTTTGATGAAATATTTTTATCGAGGACAAATATTATTTATATTTCACAATATAGCTGAAAATCACTTGGACAAAAATGAGGAGAATCAACTCTGCCAATGTTCTTGTTAACTTGTTGAAATAGTCTTCCTCCTTTCTTTTAGCATGTTTTCCTACACATTTCAAGCCATGGAATTGGAAATACTCTGTGATGCTTTATATTATCTTATCATGAAAAATCTGCATAAATACATAGGTTAATATATAAAAAAACTAAAGAAGTGAAACACATGCGAAGACTGAACATGTCTTTCCATTAATAAATCCTTGCCTTCTGTCAAAATGGTGTGTTTACCAAATGAACCAAGTGAAATGTCCAATGTCAACCAGTGCACTGGATATTATTAACACTTTCTGTATTTGTTTTCATATAAAAAATGTATGAGACAGCCAGGTATGGTGATGAACACATGTAATCTCAGCAGCCAGGAATCTGAAGTAGGAGAACCCATGGAAGTCTAAGGCTATACACTTCTTAGGTCCTCTTGAGGAACATAGTGAGACCTGATTCAGAAAATCAAATCCAAAGTCAAACAAAACAAAATCAGAAATCAGTTTCTATAGTTCATGCCTATAATTCCAGCTCTCAATAAACCAAGGCAAAAGAATTACTACAAGTACAACACCAGCCTGAGCTATATTTTGAGACCCAGTTTCAAAACAAACAAACAAAAACTACAAATATGCATATATATTCACAAGAAATACCTTGAAACCATTTGGCAGTTTCTGATACAGTGGGTAACAAGTAGAATCAGGGAGCTTGCATTTTCCTGGATAATCTGAGCCCTCTTATCCACACACTACACTTGAAGTTACCAGATCTTACAGGGAATCTGCACATTTGAGACACACCTTAAGAAACTTGCTTCCAGCTTGAAGCAGCCAGAAACGAGTTATGTCACTGAAGAATTTTCTAAGAGACAAAGTAAAAATTAAGTTTAAGTACTCTAAAAATGAGATGAGAGCTCGAGTCTTTCTCAACAGGCTAGAATATATACTTCTGCAAAAACCCATGCTGGTTCTCAGCACTCACATCAGAGGACATAGAACTGACTGTAACTTTCGCTGCAGGGAATCCAACAGTCTTTTCTGAACTCCGTGGGCACCTGCACTCATATACACACAAAAATAATTAAAAAATAAGTCTTTAAAAATTAGATAAAATTACTAAGATATTTTAGTGATGAGATTAAAAGGGTTGCCCATATTCTACACAATAGTGTAAAATCAAAATAATAGATAGATCCTAAAAGAAAGACACATCTTATTACTAATGAACAAACAGATCCTATAGTTATTGGAATATTTTTAAGTATTGAGAAATTTTCTGCTATTTATTAAACAGAAATATTAAACTTAGTTCTTAACAAACCAGTAAAGTATGTTGATAGCCTTTCACATTAATGAAGCATGAAACTGCATTTGATGGTCCCTACTTGTTCATTATGTCAATTTGGTATTTCTTATGCATATTGATTATGTTAATATTCTGAACCCCAGCAGATTTCCAGAAAGCATAGTGAGTGAATGTATATTTTTAAAATGTGTTTCTAAAAATACTGTATTTATTAACTTATTGCCACTATACAGCTGTTTTGAACTCTTCATTCCTTTACTGTGAAGGTTGGTGTCTTGAGATTTCATAGTTTATTGTCAAAAGGAAAGAGACCAAGATGGGATATTGCCAATACTAAGAAAAGTAAAAAATCAAAGGACCTAAAAGAAAGTAACAAGGAGAAGGAAAAACAAAGAGGTTCTAAGAAAGTAATGCATAATGTGCTCAAGTTAGTAAAAACTGAATGCCTAACGATTTTGCCAGTAATTCTCAGTGGTACCTCACAAATTTGTCTCCATTTTCCTTTTCCTTCCTGGCCTGGTGACAGATTGCTCTTCTTTGCACCTGGAGTGCTAGGCTGCATTTCACTAGAAGTACAATACTTATCATGTGAAATAGCACTAGCCTTAGGAGCACAAGAGTAAATGTAGAAATGATTTGGATGCCTCTGAAGTGGGACCAGGAGCCTTTCTGCTCAGCCATGGCATGTCATGGTTGTGCTCAGCATCAGTGCCCCAAACCACTGGTTTTTCATTATGAAGCAGAGGCTAGGATGGACATAGGGAATTATTCTTAGATGACTGAAAAGGTGGTCTAGAAAACATGAGACCCTCCAGGCATGGAGTATTTGTGTTTTATGATTCCCTAGTCAGCACTATTTCCTCAGCCTATGGAAAGTAATGCAAAGGAAACTATAATTTCTTCAGTACTCACTCGCTGCTCAGGGCCCATGTGGTACACACAGATGAGAGAGCCAATGTGGAGAAAGCATCCATCCACACTGCACTGATCCTTGATCCAGGTACACCATGAGGGAGTCACAACCTATTTAGAATATCAGCGAAATCACCATTCACCTCCATCAACTGAACGCAAAGGGCGGAAAGGGAATCATTAGGGTGCAAAAAAATCAATTCTGGGCATCTGTCTGCATGCAGACCTCAGGCCAAAACAGATTGAGTATTGAAAAGTAGACAAAAGGGAAATCCTGGATTTCATTGCACAGCTCCTATTATGTGACTAATGAACCTTTCATTTGGAATCAGTGTGTTTTACAGCTGCACCTAATCATTGTTTCTGAGACCTAAAATTATGATGTGTGGCAGAAGTTGCAGATGAGGTTAGGCGTGATGGATTGTCATTGTCAAATTATTAATAGAAAAGTTCATTTTCTATTAGGACTATAAAATATGATATTTTATTCACAGCTCCCTTTTGAACTCTGCCTCCAGCTGCCAAAAGCAACTCTATCATTCAATGACACACAACTTGGCAAAAGTAGGTTATTTGACAGTCTACCTATGAAACTTTTTAACTCTCGCTTTTGGGAAGACTATTTTCCAAATATTTTTGTACATAATATTATTGTGTTTATTGTTGAGAGAAGGTCTCACTACATATCCTTGACTGGCCTAGAACTTCCTATGTAGACCATGATGGTCTCGAATGCATGCAGATATGCTTGCGTCTTCCTCTTGAATGCTGGTATTAAAGGCATGTACCACCATGTCTGGCTATAAGTACTATTTTTTAATAATGTTAAAGTGTGATCAAACTTTTGTTGAAAGGTACAATGAAAAAGATTCAATCTAGAGAGCATTGATTCTATTGGAAACACTGACAAAATTTGTTCTATGAGTAATGTTCAATATATTTGCAACATGTACATACTGTAGAATTGGTATCATAACGTTAATTATCTACCTCTTATAAACAAGATCGTGAGATTCAAACAATGACATATCTTTCTTTTAAAACATCCCATTACACAAACATGAACATGGATCTTATAACTTGAACAAATTAATGAATCTAACTCTACTACTATTGCTAATTGTGAAGTTCAGAGAAAGCAAGATCCACTCATCAAAATTTATACAGTGACAAAAGTATACAACAATATTAAGTAGATGTATGCATATTTATTTTATGTTTAGATTTAAATGGAAAAGCTATCACGACCATTTCCATATGTAAAAATAAGACTATTTCAAATCTGTAGCAGTCTCTTCTTTATGGGAGGGCTTGGAGAAAGAGAAGGGGAGGGGAAAATGATGTAAATATAATCTCAAAAATAAGAGAAATAACTTAAAAATAAGTAAAATTTAAAATAAAAAATAAATTGCACAAAATTGAATCAAATATTAAAATTATTTTCTGTTTTTATATAACCCTTTTGACATTTTTACTTTCCAATTTTGATTCTAAACTAAGGCAAACATTCATAATACAACAAGGGAGTGGAGTATTTTATGAGTTGCTTCATTCAAAGTCAAACAAGTATGTCATTTAAATTTTAAACAGTAAAACCACTTAAGAAAAAAAGTGTTTCTGAAGATAGGTGTTCAGGTTTCATCACAAGGAGTGCAGCTGAGGCTTGAAGAAGCTTATTCATATGTCTGGTTAGTAGCAGACACAACTCAATTTTAAGAACAAAATGTTAATTTCCATTATATTTCTTTTTTACTACCCCTACCTCTTCTGTCTAGTCTTCCTTCTCTATTTTTTTTCTTTAGGGGTGGTCTACCAGAAAGTTTCCTTTAAAGATTAAAAGATAAAAAGTAGCCAGGTTGCTTCCCTAGTTTAGTTTGGGAGAAATTCTCAGTGGTGCTATTGATGACCACACTCAGTGTCCACATCAGACTTAACCAATGAATTTTCACTGTTGCATATATTGTATACAACCACCTTGGTTTTGTGCACTGATGTGGGTATTCCAGTATTTATGATGGTTGTCTTAAACTAACGATTTTTTGAAAATGTAAAAAAAAAAATTCCATTTTAAAACTCAACATCCTTAAATGTTCTCAATAAGTAAAAAAAAAAAAAACCTTTAACCTACTCAGAATAAAAGTGTATGCTTGAATAATACATTGAGTTTGAATATGAATTACATGCACATGGACTGGTGTATATCATATGTATGTTCTATTTTACCAAAATAAGTTTTGCCTAGGCTTTGGCCTACAGTATCATTCTATATAACTAGCTTTACATCACTGAGTCAATATAAAGCTGGCTGCTGTCAATATCAGTACAGATGAGAGGAAAATTACTGAGAACTGAGACACTTCTAATACTGTGCAGCTTAGAGCATAATTTGAAACTGGAAGACTGTGCTATATTGGATTCTGTATTAGAAATTGTTATGACTTCAGCATGATAGTCAACATCTTTATTATGTCACTTCCTATTAAATGGTACTTTCAGTCTTCCACACACTTGGACAAAGTCTCCACACAGTCTCCACTTCCACACAGTCTCTCTCTGCATCACATCTTACCTTTATCCCTTCCCCAGTCGTTTATGCTCAGTATTTGACCACATCCTAGCCTGCAGCTCATGCCTACGTGTGCTCCTGTCAGCACTATGTGGAGCCTCCCCCATCTTCTGTCTGGGTTTCACTGATGTCCTCTCTGTGTTCTTGGTTCTATATTTGTTAATGCTAGAATCCGTTCGCAGTACATCAGCTACAGTGTGAGAAACCCCTTCCCACTCAAAATCTGAAGTCTTTACGATGATCTCCAACGTCTCTTTGGTCTGATCAATTACTTCCTATCTAGCCCAACTTTGTACTAATCTTGCTTTTTTTGCTTCAATCCCATGGATCTCCTTGTTGTGAATAAAGCACAAAAGTCCTACTTACTTCTCAAAATATTGGAGTTGTTATATGCTCTTGTGAAATTCTCTCCATGATGTAGCATAGAGGTGCTTCTTTTTCTACTAAAAATCCTCTTTTAAACACTCAGAGTATAGCTATAAATAAAACTGTAATGCTAACCAACCAAACAGAAGATTAAAAATGACATTACCTACTTTCTGTGTCTACTTTATTTTTCTAAGTAATTATTACTAGCTAACATACACTTTAATGTACTTTTAATCTGGTTTCTTTTCTTCTTTCTTAGAATATAAACTATTCTTCATTTCCATGGGGTTTATATAGTAGCTGTTTGTTATGCAGTAAGTAGTCATTTAACTTGGTGAAAGAAAGAACGGGTTATATTACCAAGTACTATTGTGGAGGCGCATACCAGTGATCTCAGCATTGAGAAAGGCTAAGAGAAGATGGCTGCTGTTAGCACGAGCACAGCATGGGCTACATGGTGAGTTTAAACTACCCCAGGCTACAAAACAAGACTTTGTTTTAAGAAACAAATACTCAAGCCAGGCGGTGGTGGCGCATGCCTTCAATCCCAGCACTTGGGAAGCAGAGGCAGGCAGATCTCTGTGAGTTTGAGGCCAGCCTGGGCTACAGAGTGAGTTCCAGGAAAGGCGCAAAGCTCCACAGAGAAACCCTGTCTCGAAAAAAAAAGAGAATGAAACAAATACTCAAAGTAAAAGACAAAATGAGAGGAGAGGGAGAAAAAAGAGGAAAGACAGAGATCTTTATCATGATTAAAAATTGATGGAAAAAGTGATTAAAGCCACAGCATACCCAGATTCCTGACAAATCAGACATGAAAGCTAGAGAATTTGTCATTATGTGAAGGTGTGTAGTAAAATTTCAATTTGACAGTGAAAAGTGAGGGATTTTATCTGAAGACTATTTGGTCATTGAATTACAAGATAATGACAGATGCTAAGGATGAAGGGCAAGAGGGGAAATGATTTGTGGGAAAATTTGACATTTTGTTGGCAAAGAATGGTTGTGTAAGGCAAGTGGGATGACAAAGTAGGACTTCTGGGGAAGTTCTGACAGATCTATTGACATTTGGGATCATGTGCTGGTTCAGTAGTGCTTATCTACGTACTCAAGGGATTTTTCTGGCAACACTAAGCTGATTTCTTGAAATCATGCCAGAGGGATGTGACAAAAGCATATTGAAGCAAATGTAGTACTTAGACAAAGTAGTGGTTGTGATATGAGTATGAGAGTAATCTTATTCAGTAGGATATGAAGACAAATTACAGTTAAGCAGGAAGTAGAACTTATTCATTCAATAAATGTTTATCTAACAATTACTATGTTTATATGTGTGTTTGAGATACACTGGAGAGATATGGTCTCTACTGTAGCATGAATCTTAGAAGGTCTTATTAATAAAATCAAACCTGAGGTCAGGTATTGGGGTGAAATGCTGGATGGTCAGAGAAACAGAACAAGCCACAGCTATCTCACCTCGCTGAATCCTCAGCTGGTCTTGTTTCCTCAGACTGGATGCCCCGAGCCCTCATCCAGAATGGGTCTCAGCTGAACTGCTGCTAGAAGCCTGAATGCTTAACCAGGCCAAATATTTCTCCAGGCCAAATGCTTCTCCAGGCCAAAGGCCTCTCCAGGGCAAATGCCTCTAGTTTCTGGTCCTCACGCCTTATATACCTTTCTGCTTTCTACCACCACTCCCTGGGATTAAAGGCGTGCTTTCTGGGATTAAAGGCGTGGGTCACCATGCTTGGGTGTATCCTTGAACACATGAATTTCTGCCTCTGGAGTGCTAGGATTAAAGGCGTATGCTACCACTGTCTAACCTCTGTTTCATATTGTGGCTGTCCTGTTCTCTGACCCCAGATAAATTTATTAAGGTACACAATATTTTGGGGAACACAATACCACCACACTCTACCCTTTGGTTTTTAAGGCTCTGGTGATAGAGAAGAGCCAGTGTGATTGAAATCAGTGTGTGGAATTTCTAGGAGAACTGAGTTTTCAAGGTAAAGATTTAGAATGGGAAATGTAGAGCACATATACTTTGATATGTAGGCTGAGATATAGTCCTATATTGAAGGAATAAAGTGAAAGAATAGAGTTGAAGGAGAGAAAAATCTATCCATTGGGACTATCACTGGTGACAACAGCCTTAGGGAATCAGGTGTTACATATGAACATCAAAGTCACTTTGATGGTGGCCAAGTATTATTGGAAATACTTAAGTTCTGCAAATAATTGATGAATGAATGAGAGAAACAAGCAATAAATGGGAAGAAAAAGGTATCAGTCATAAGAAAAGATGACCAGATAATGAAGTAAAGAGGAATGAGACTTTATAAAAGTATGTTCAAGCACTCAAGAGGCAGAGGCAAGTGGATCTCTGTGAGTTCAAGTCCAACCTGGTCTATAAAGTCAGTTCCTGGACATTCAGGACTGTTACACAGAGAAATCCTGTCTCAAAAAAATGTGTGCAAGATTCATGGATGACAGTATGACAGGCACTATGGGAAAAATATGGGAACAGTGAATGAGCATGCTTCTAGATTTTGGGGTTCACTGAATGAAAAAGTAATTATTTGTTTGAGAGAACTTTGAGAGAAAGAGAAGTAAAGGTTTCATAGAAAACCTGGGCTTCGTTAAAGCAGGAAGATGGAAGCATATAAAAAATGAGAACACAGTTCCAAGGAGTTTTCAGGTCTCATATGTGACCCAATGACAAAGACTAAGCTTTGCTAAGGGGAAAAGATAGGGCAATTGACCTTTTATGGACATAAGAAAAACATACACTTTTCACAAGAGTACTGCTTGAACAGGAAACAGTCCTTTTCTCAGTAGAAACTATACATGTTCTCACTGAGTAGAGTAATAAATATTCTGATGTTTTCACTGATGCCTTTTCTACTTTTCACAATTGGCCCCATTTTCAATGGTGACATATAAATCAAGCATTAAATTTTAAAAGGGATTTATATTGAAATCCAAAGGTATAAATTCTTAAACTTTATCTTGATTTAATAATCTGAACAAGATCAGGGTCAAATAGGCATCCATGTGATATATCACTTTTAAGTCTGCTTTAGACCACTATAAGTCATACTTAAAAAAATATTTTACTTATTTTGGATTTATTTGATGTGTATGTGGACTTGTGCCTACATGTGTTTTGTGCACCATTTGTGTACAGACTCATGGGAGCCAGACCAATGTGTCAGGTCTTTTGGCTCTAGAGTTACAAGCAAGTGTGAGTTGCCAGACATAGGTACTGGGAACCAAACCAAAGTCCTCTACAAGAGCAGTAAGTAAATACCATTATCTTTCTCCTTTCTTTTCTCTTTTCTTTCTTTCTTTCTTTCTTTCTTTCTTTCTTTCTTTCTTTCTTTCTTTCTTTCTTTCTTCCTTCCTTCCTTCCTTCCTTCCTTTCTTTCTTTCTTTCTTTTCTATTCTTTTCTTTCTTTCTCCCCCTCCTTTCTTCTTCCTCTTTCTTTTTAGATTTTTTAAAAAATTCTTCTCTCATACAATACAACCAGACTTAGCCTCCCATCCCTCCAATCCTCCCAATAATCCCCCCATTCCACAGATCCACTACTCCTTCATTTCCTTCAGAAAAGAGCAGGCCTCCCAGGGATATCAACCAAGCATGACAAAACAAGATGCTACAAGACTAGACACAAACCCTCATATCAGAGCTGGAAGAGGCAACCCAGAAAGAGAAAAAGGGTCCCAAGAGTAGGTAAAGGAGCCAGAGACAGTCCCACTCCCACTGTTACGAGTCCCACAAAGTCCCCAAGCTAACCAACCACAGCATGTACTGACAGGAACTAGGGCAGATCCATACAGGCTCCATGATTGTTGCTTCAGTCTGTGAGCCCATATGAGCCCTGATTAGTTGATTCTGTGGGCCATATTCTCATAATGGCCTTGAACCCTCCGGCTCCTACAATCCTTCTTCCCCTTCTTCAGCTGGGTTCCCCAAGCTCCACCTAAGGTTTGACTATGGGTCTCTGCATCTGCTTCCATCAGCTGCTGGAGGAAACTCCTCTGATGACAGTTGGGCTAGGCATGAATCTATGAGTATAATAGAATATCACTAGGAATCATTTGATTGACTTTTTTTTGCCAGTCCTGTTTGGTTCTACCCTAGGTCTCTGGGCCATCCAGCTTCTGGTTCTTGGCCATCCAGGCAATGCATGCTATGGTTTCCCTCTCATGGCATGGCCCTCAAGTTAGGTCAGTCATTGGTTGGCCGTTCTTGCAAGGTCTGAGCCACCATTGGCTCAGCACATTGTGCAGCCAGGACACGCACTCTTAAGCACTGAGCCATCTCTCCATCCCATCTCTAAGTCACTTTTTAAAGGGGCCATGTATTGTGTGAAGATTTCTTATCAGTTAATTCTTTGGTCAATTCCTTATCCCAGTTAAATGCATTTGGTAATTTACTACTATATCAGGACCTATTGATTAAAGTAATCAAGCTACAGATGAATGGCTAAAGGAAACAAAAGGAGATATTTATCACAGTTGTGCTTACCATTTAATGATAAACACAAAATTGGATGTATTACTTGCTAGTCCCATGGAATATTTAAAAACTATAGAGTGTGTTATCATTTAATCTACAAATATTTTAAAGGACAGTATAAAATATGAGGATACATAATCAGATTAGGTTCTCATTAAGAGAACCATTTCATTCCTAATATGAGAACCATAGCTCAAATTCTACGTTTCTACGTAGATTGATATACCCTGTGTGTGTGTGTGTGTGAGTGTGTGTGTGTGGTTTTGATTCTGAAAACAAGAAGAAAATGATTTCCAGGGCCATCGATGAATTCAAAGTTACCAATGGCGAAAAGTCGGGGATTGATGAGAAAAAGTAAAACACAAAGGGCATCCAACCTTAGGGAAACCCGGTTGTGCGCAGGACTGCAGAGTGTAGCTCGAGAGTTTTCTCTCCAGGTCCCGTCAAGCCCAGGCAGTCCGACAGCCCACTTATAAAATAAACACACAGATGCTTATATTATTTAAACTGTTTGGCCTAATAGCTCAGGCTTCTAGCTATCTAGTTCTTACATCTTAAATTAATCCATTTCTATAAATCTATACCTTGCCACGTGGCTCGTGGCTTGTCTGCATCTTCACATGCTGCTTGTCATGGTGGCAGCTGGCAGTGTCTCCCCCTGTCTTCCTGTTCTCTCAATTCTCCTCTCTGTTAGTTCTGCCTATACTTCCTGCGTGGCTACTGGCCAATCAGTGTTTTATTTATTGACCAATCAGAGCAACACATTTGACATACAGACCATCCCACAGCAGCAGAGTTTTGGTTCTGTTTATCCATTTCAGGCTACATTGTTCCACTGTTACCCCCAAATATACATGACGTAATTTCTTGTTTATCCATTCATGACTATCTTTTAGCACAGCTAAGGTGATGAAGCAGACAGGATTTAGTGCCTGAAAGAGTCAGAGGCATTAGAAGAAGAGGAAGAGTCAAGGGATTGGTGCCTGCCCCCAGGTATATGCAAATTGCAGATGCAGAAACTGATGATAAAAATTTCAGCAACAAAATTTAAAAAGCATGAAATATGACTAAAAAGAAAGTTATGTGGAACCAACATTAGCTTCCCCTGCCACTCAGTGGTTCAGTAGGCAAGAAGGTACAGTGTTTGCTCCCTTATTAACAGGTTATCAAATTCTGAAGAGTTCACCTGGTTTTAGAATCCTAGTCATTCTACTTTTGCCACCCAAGGGTACAGAGTTCCTCCCTAGGTTTTATATTCATTCACTTATTTTTATTTCTTACTTCAATGAAAATGTTACTCTTTTTCATATAGTCAAGTAACAAAAATTTTTACATAACTTTCATCATTTCCAAAGTAGTCTTGATATACAACATGTTCACGATTACTACTATTTTGTCCTCTGGGAAATGTGGAGATGAGCAAGGAGGTAGATGGTATCTCAGGTTTGGGGACTTTTATTTTTGTTGTTGTTGTTGTTTTCTATTGCTGGGACTTAAAATACTCAAACAAAAGCAACTTGGAGAAAGGGGTTATTTGGCTCACAGTTTCAGGTTACAGTCTGTCATGGCAAGGAGGTCACAGCTGCAGGAGCCTGCGGGAGCTGGTCATGTGACATCCATGGTTAGCAATAGAGCAGTAAAGGATGTGTGCTCAGCTAGCTGTCTCCACTTATTCAGCCTAGGTGCTGCTAAGTAATGGTGTCGCTAGAAGTCAGTGGGTCTTCACCTCAATTAACCTATTCAAGATAATGTACCACAGACATATCCAAAGGCCAGCAGAATCTAGACAATCCATCACAGAGACTCCATTCCAAAGTTATCTTATATGTGTAAAACTGAAAATCAAAACTATCCACCACGGGGGGCACAGCATAACACACTCTTGCTACCTTAGAGACAGTGCAGCAGAATGAGAGTCTGTAGAAACTTACACTATGTCCTTGATTCATGCCATATTACAGCCCAGCTAAACAGCAAAAGGAAGAGTTGTTATTTTTAACCTAAGTAGTGCTTAGTTTCAAACAGAGGCCATACAATGACACAATAATTTTCAAATCATCTTTGGTAAACAGAAAAGGTAAGAGACAAATTAATTTTTCATACAGCATTCTAACTAGTTTAACCACTTTAGTGGTTAAACAAGCTTGTTAAATTCACTTCAAATAGGAAGTTTAAATTATTTTTAAGCAATCTTCAAGATTACTTTTCTCCTTTTCTTAAAACTTATACTATATTATTTCAGCAAATCAAATTGTTTTCACTTTGTTTTGGAGTGTCCTTGGAGAATTATCCTCTACCTGTTATAGCATGAGCCTCTCCATTCATTCACAAAATGAGCCTTGGCTGACATAATAATGTGTTTCTAGACTTCTAAAAGGAAACAATTAGATTTTTCCAAAATGGAATTTAGTTTGCCTGACTTCAGTATAATGATCCACTTCCTCTGAACACAGTTGTGAATGCCTACTTTTCTTTGCCTGACTGAGTGAATCGAATTCCTGAGCCAATGTTTTATTGATCTTAAAGAGTCAAGTTATTCAAGCACCTTTTCTTTCAATGAAAAGCATGGAACAACTAAAGCAACTACTTAGCCAGAGAGAGAGAGAGCGAGAGAGACAGAGGGAGAGAGACACAGAGAGACACAGAGAGAGAGACAGAGAGACACACAGAGAGACAGAGAGAGGGGGAAGACAGAGAGACAGAGAGACAGAGAGACAGGGAACCGTGTACTCTGGAAATCAGTGTACATACGGTTTTCTGGCAAATTTAGTTAACTGCTATCTTAAAATAGATAATTTGACTAATTTTTGGACACACTATACTATTATACCTGCAGTTTGTTGTTGTTGTTAAGAAAATACTTCTTATGTACTTGACAAACAAACAAGGAGTAGATTGCAGGAGAGGTCTAACCTCCTTGTTGTTAAGAAAATACTATGCACTTGATAAACAAGGCGTGGACTGTAGAGGAGGTGTCTAACTTCATATCAATAAATTCTAACAAATTAAGAATTAAAGTAATTAGCTATGTGAGATGGGCATTTTTATCTCTTACTTTTTTCCATTCCAAGTTAATAAAATACAGTCTACATCTGTCTATTTTTATTGTTTATGTTAGTTTTGGTGTTGTAGCAGAACTCCCAAGGCTGTATATTTTATCAAGGAAAGGGGTCATTTAGCTCACAGTTATGGTTCAAGAGCCAATGCTTGCATATTCTTGGCTGTTTTGAAGAATTGAGTAGCAGATGGCAGGAATGATTACATGAAAGATTACATTTCGTGACTGGGAAACGGGGATCAGTGAAGTACCACACTCAGTCTTTCTGTGACACCCACTGTTGTTTGAACTAATGTACTTGTGCCAAATCTGAAAATTTCCCAGGAGACATTATTCCATTCATGAGACCGGAACTTTGTGATCTCACTACACTGCATCTATAATATCAATGAACCTTTGTGGAACAATGAATAATCCAAACTTCATTAGTCATTATAGGAACTTTATACCCATCAATAAGATTATGATTTAAATAATGAAGAATCTCTTACTTCAGCTTACATTCTGAGTTTTCAAAAGTTTGGTGTTTAAATAAAAATCACTGGGTTTTCACAACTCAATCACCATGATTATCTGACCTCTTCAATAAAGAGTAAGGTTAAAAAATTTCCCCAAATCATAAAATATTAATATGTGCATGCATAATATATATAAATGTATGTATAATGTATATATGTATTTAGTATTTGTGCATATAAACACACATATTTATTGGTACATATAATAGATTTTGGCATTCACTCTGTTTAGGATATTTCTCTGTGTTCCTATTACATTTATTTTGGCCCCATAAATCTATTGAAGGGACAAGATGGCAGAAAATTTAGACTTCATTCTATAAAAACAAATGAATATAGAATCTTACTTATGCAGAGAAGACATAATCAGTTGATAGTCTCACCACGGCAGCATGACTTGTCCTGGCAGAGGTAAATAAACCATACTCATGAAAAGATTATGAGCTTTAAACACTGTAAAGTGAAATCAACTACTAAATTTCTTTTATATATTTTTGGGAATGGTTGAGAGTCACAATATCCCACACTTTAGGAGTTGATTTTTGTCCTTCTTCCTCTGGCTTTTACCCAGCTCAGCAGCAATGTGCTGCCCAGGAGTGTGGTGACTAGGTTTCATGGCTTTGCAGAAAGAGATTGAGGCATTCTATTTGGGAGAATTAAGAAAATTACATATTAATTAAATCATTCTTTCTATATTCCTGGTCACATGGAGATAAATATTATTCAGAAGCAATTAGAAAGGTAAGTCAATGGACATTCAGAGGCAGGATACATGCTACACTTCCTCCTAGGCTTAGAATGTTCAAATTGGATGAGATGTATTCAGTGCAGATAAGAGTATTACTGCTCTGTGCATGAATTATGCCCTTTCTTATGACTTACTTACACACTAGGAAATATTGATATCAGTTTATAGCTAAAATAATCTTCTACACACACCAGTTGTGCATGAACCTTTACTTGAAAGTGAAATTTGATATTAGAATCAAGTAGAAAATATGTAAGTAATAAATGTTATAGTAACAGACAATGATAGCTAAAGAAAGACAAAGATTGAGAGAAAAAAATCTAAGATTCTGCTTGGTCTGTGGGGCATTAAGTTCCTCTAGGTCATGGGGAGCTAAGATATTTCTAATGCCTGGGCTTGTGGAAAATGAAACTATTGATATTTATGGGGCAAATACCTAAATTCTGGTGTCTAGATTACTGATTACAACTCAGAATGTTAATCTTTTTCAGAGGTAAATATTTTGAGTGAACGCTGGGGAAGGTTTGGATGACATACAATCCCAACCCCAAGACCTGCTGTGTGATAAGATTAGAAAAGTGTCTATCCCTTTCCCTGGTTTTGGGACTAACAAAGAATATTCTGTAGCTATAGCACTACATTGTGGAACATGATATTTGTGTTTAATACAGAATATGGTAGCCTTGGTACAGTGAATGGACCTGTCATTTTGATGATATTGTTCTCTTTGAATA
The DNA here is from genome assembly GCA_902168325.1 of Peromyscus nudipes. NCBI lineage: Eukaryota > Metazoa > Chordata > Mammalia > Rodentia > Cricetidae > Peromyscus > Peromyscus nudipes. The sequence goes on along the minus strand of CABHPH010141393.1, from coordinate 26,434 downwards.
AGTGTATGCTTTGTAACTGGCTGAGAGATGACCTGGAGGCATGTAACATGGACACCAGTTCAAGAGTTCTCCTATGTTTATGTGGTTGTGGTTTCTGTTTGAGGCTTCTTTTGGATATTTGTCTTCCCATGGTAACTTCTTAAGCATGAGGAATGTTATAATTGAGACTTGTTTGCTCTATGTCTGTCTTAGTTAGATGACTCTCTAACAGCCAACTATTTCTAGTAACAAAGAAACCAAATAGTGTGAAAAGGCGATGGCAAGATGGCCCTGAGCTTTAGATAGAAATGCAAAGGTGGCAAACAACAAGTTATCTTAGCTAGGAGACTAACATGCAGATTGACAGGGTATCCTTTCTCTTGTTCCGATTGGTTGTGGTGGGTGAAACTGAAATTCCGCTTGCCTTTGGAATTACAGAGTTGTCTTCTGCTAATTCTTATTCATTTCTTGCTAGTTTTTAAAAAATTTATGCAGTTACTATTTAGAAATTATTTCTTTAAGAAAACATTATGATGATATATTTTCCCAAGTGTTTTGTACATTTACATGTATTAGCTCATATAACTAATGACAATCTTATCTTGTAGGCAATAAAAATGTCAATTTCATGATGAGGAAATAGAGGATGTTAAAATATGATGGCTAAGTGTGGGTCTATACAGAAAGGCAAATAAAATGTAGGAATGGAGATATAAAATGATTTTATGAGCAGATAAATGTCATGTTTAAGATTGAAGCAACATTTCAGAAGCTTCACCTGGGTAGGGAAGTCATGTAAACCTGAGCAGGGTACAGGGCACAGTCCAGAGCAGGTGGCACCAGGAAGCACTTCTGATTTTCTATAAGCTCCTTTGTCTATAGCATATCAAGAGCAACAAACAGCGAACTCAATATTTAAATGACTGATACACCAAACAAACATTTCTCAATTGTTTATTCAGAAAAAAATATATACAGCTAGTTTTCTTTACTGGCTATTGCATATTAGCTCAATTTTCCATGACTTTATATAAGTCCAGGAGGGAGTGATGGAGGAGAGAGGGAAAAAAAGAAAAAACAAAGCTGAAGACATTCCTATAGCACTGTTTCCACATAGGGAACTGCAGCTTCTATGCTTGCTGTCTTAACAAATCTTTAAAAGGACTCCCATAGATGAATGTTAAAAGAATTGAACACATAATTTGTCTGCCCTCTCTAAACACACCATTTTATCAAGTCAAGTAATAAACAAAATTATCCTCTTAAAATATAATATAAATGAAGGTCCTGGAACTTGCTCAAACGCAGTCGTCCAGTTATCTATCATCCTCTCTCGCCATTTTTGTTACAACTTTCATAAAAGCACAATGGTCCACATTATAGGATAGGATATAAATGCGTGCAGGTAACAGAACTTTAGTAATTCAGAAACGCTTTTTGGCTCTTAGGTGAGATCATCAAGTGTTTTTCCACCTCAGAGCATTTTGCCAGACTTGATCAGTCATGCTTTCTTGAGAAGTAGGTCAGCATTCAGATTATCTTTGCATTAGAACTCAGGAAGAGCTTGTTAATTCATCATCCAGGAATCCAGTAGGGGATATCTACCATGGATTTTACAGAATTCTGCCCTCTTGAGAACTCTAGCTTTCGGATTCTGCTGCATATTTTTGTAGATGAAGACTTACATAACATGCCACTTAGTTTTACTTCTGAGACCTAGCATTGATGAGTAGATTAAACAAAGCCAGTTGCTGGGAATCTATTCAGATTCCCTACATGGTTTAAATATATGTGAGACTTTGAAAGTTCTTATATTTGAACATAGAATAGTCCCTGCGTAGTGAATTTACCTTGACAATAGAATATTAAAGTCCTACAAGAAATGTTGCTCAGGTGCCTTCTCTGCTTTTCTGTTTTTTCTCTCTTGCAGTATCCTTGATGCAGTGGTGCTCAAGGATTTTTGCCTAGCCCACCAGCATCAGTATTGCATGGAAACTGGTTACAGACAGACCAATTACTGGGCCTCATCCCATATTTAATCAATCAGAAGTATTTCATATGGGACCCCATAAGTTTATACTTTGATAAGCATCCATGAGATTTTGCTGTTTGCCAAAGTTTTGCAAACACCTTGTTATGCATATTACATATTTCTCCATTTTCTGTAATGCATTTATTTGATAAAAAAAGTATCTTCTACAGAGTCAGACTGTAGTACTAAACAGTTAAAGCCACAAGATGCTTAAGCACAGGGGCATTGAAAGTATGTGGATAGCACATTTCTTTGATCTGACTTTTTAAGAGTCAGTGGTCAGTAAGTCTGGATACACCTGTATGCACTTAGAAAAACATATTTGTTTTGATGCAGAAGCTGGAGAATCTTCTATTTAAATCTCCTTTGGAAAAGTAGCAAGTTTTAAAACACAGGATATATTCCACTGATAGAACAAGTTGCTATTCTTTCTATTGATTCCCAGCCATTATTCACCCTTATGTATTTGCCTTTCTGTTGATAAAAACAAAATGTTTTCTACAAACTCCAAGTACTGCTTTCTTCAAAATATTTAACATAGCCAAAGTTAGAATAAACTACTACATACTTGTCTACACAAACATTCATGTTTATGCTTTATAATATGGGAAGGACTAACTGAGAAACAGACCAACAGAGACAGCATTGGAGAAGGATAGAAAAGAAATGCCTTCTGGTTTCTTCCATCACAGCTATGAATTATGGCTGTAAGATCAAATATGAATCACAAGTGATTCAACACACCGTAATGACTTTAACAGGCCAAATCTGAGATTGATAAATCAGAAGTCCTGAATCCCCAGTGTTCAGGCAGTGTGTAAATCATGACAGTACATTTTATTATCTCAGGCTGACCTGGTGATAGCAATGTACCTGTGGATATAAATTCACGTAGTTAAAAACAATCCTTCATTTAAGGGATATCCATTGGGTACTCACACACAGCACCACCAGGAGGATTAAGATAAAGCTCACACTGAACCTATGCAACGTAAGAGAGGACAACAAATCAGGTAATAAAATAATCCTGAAAAATGTCTCAAACACTCTACTGCTATTTGTTAGTGACAGCTTAGCTCAGATTCTATTGTTCATTTATCTTCAGGACTTAATATAGAGTTTAGTGTATAGTGAGTTCAAGATAAATTGAACTTGCTCAATGTATTCTCTTTTGAATTTTCTTAATAACATTTTATAAAAGTCCCCATCACATAAGATTATATATTGCTCAGATTTTCATTGTTTCCTACATTGATAACCAGTATTTCTGCCTACATGAAATGTCTAGACATGTAAAAGTTCTGTTAAATTATATTCTGTGTGTGTCTTTGTTAGGGTTTCTATTGCGGAGAAAAGACACCATGACCACAGAAACTCTTATAAAGGAAAACGTTTCATAGGGACTGACTTACAGGGTCAGAGGTTTAATCCATAACTGACATGGGAGGAAGCCTAGTGGTGCACAGGCAGACATGGTGCTGGAAAAGGAGCTGAGAGTTCTCCATCTGGGTCAGCAGGCAGAAGGAAGGGAGACAGAGTCCTTGAGACTAGCTTGAGCATTTGAAACCTCAAAGCCCACCTCTAGTGACACACTTCCTCCCACAAGGCCACATCTACTGCAACAAGGCCACACATCCTAATAGTGCCACTCCCTATGAGCCTTTGGGGGCCATTTTCATTCAAACCACCACAATGTGCTTAAATACCTTAAGGATGTATAATAGTTTGTCAACAATGACTGTTAATGATTGTGGTGGTAGCTTACTCCAGCAGAGTAAAAAAATCATGATGCCATAATTTTTTATGTTAGTATTTCCTAACACTGCAGTATGGTGAGGCTCAGCAGAACACTGCCCACTGAGTTGGGCAAAGCTTTCTAGTTCAGAGAAAGGAGGTATTCTAAAGGTAGAGTGGAGAAAATATAGTATCACAGATACCTAGGGCCAGGGTGGAATTGAAACGGACTTAACTCAAAAGTCTTCCTGCCATCACTGAGAGAACCTTATTCCTGGGAGAACAAGTGATTTATTTTCAATGTCTTGGGCTTTTGTGTTGAATTGTACTTTGTTCCCTAGAGGTGTTCATTGTTTGGTTAATTGCATGAGTTCTTTAAGCAGAGATGCTTTCCTGTTATATATTCAACATCATAAGAAATATAATAGATGAGCTGGGTGGTGGTGGCGCATGCCTTTAATCCCAACCCTCGGGAGGCAGAGGCAGGCAGATCTCTGAGTTTGAGGCCAGCCTGGTCTACAGAGCGAGATTCAGGACAGGCACCAAAACTACACAGAGAAACCCTGCCCCCCCCAAAAAAGAAATATAATAGATAAGATACTTAATCACGCTCAATAAATAAGTATTTAGGGCTCCTGGTAAGTATTTTGTTGTGTTTAAACACATGGGCATATTCTCAGATCTTTGGAAACTCTCAGAAAAGTTCATTTGACATTAATAAAAAATGAAATAATCATATCTATATTCATAAAAATACCAATGATCAATAAAAATATTGTTAGATAGCATAGAGGAATATTTATAAAAGTTCACTATCATGCTATTAATTATAAATATTGTCCCTAATTAACCTTGTTTTCTACAAAATATCTACTGTCTTTACCTCCCAGCTCTGAGTCAGGCCTGTTGCATATTAATGAAGCAGAATTGAACAAAGAAGCCAGGATGGCTGTATAGAGTGCAGAAATGGGTGAAAAGATATATGGGGAAAATTTACAAAGAACACAAGCAACACCTTGGTGTCCTTCAGCTTATTTTACATCATGTTCTTTCTTAGTGAGTTTACTAGCATATTTGGGGGGACGGGCTAAAGAAATGAATGGAGAAGAGATAAAATGTGCAGATTCAAACTTTTATCAGCCTGCTAAGAAATAAAGCAATATAAACCAGAGAGATTCTTGAATAAAATATTTCCTTTCCATCGACTCTTTCATTTTCAAGGGTTATTTTGGTCCAAGCCAAATGAATTTCAAAGGAATATCAAATCAGTATTGAAAGATGCAGACCTGGAAACGATAGTGTACCACATGCTGCTGAAGGCTTTAGAACAGACTCCTTTGGGTATCAAAGGCTCTGGTTTGGATGTGCATTTTATATTAATTAAAAATAAAAATAAGAGCTCTCCCCTATCTGGGGAAGATCCTAGTCTCTCTGATGGGTTTGCCTGCCAGGCACACACATTCGAGGTTTTGCAGAGATTATAATGATAGAATGTATTGATTTGAGCTAACAAATGGAGAAACAAGAGTCAGCTGGGGCTCCTCTTCTAAGAGCATGCCCAGGGTTTTCCACGATTCCTCAACCCAACCAACTTAGACATACTGGTTCGGCAGGCAGCCAGCACTCTTGGCATTCTGCACAGGGTGTCAGGGTAAACAGAAGCTATGTAAAACTTTAATAGCTCCATCACTGAGAGGCAGTAATGAAACAGGGGAGCAACAGCTCCAGCAAAGACAAACACTGTGATTACCTTCCCTCTGTGGCTCCACTGTGATGCACAGCTTTGTGGGCATGAATTCAGAGAAACGCAGTGGAAGGAACCCGAGACATTCCTGGCTATAGATGAGAATTTGGGATACTGTTTCAAAGTGCTGGCTTTTGCACATGGGGACAGAAAGAAACATTTCACTGATCCAGCTCAGTGTGACCCACTAGTTCTGCAACTGAGTTGTTCAGAAACTTGTTCAATATTTAAGCCAGCTTCGTGTGCTGTGCAAAAGTTTTCTCTAGATTGTACTTTGATTTCCCAATATTTTTATCAAACAAAAAAAGTTGTGTCAATGAAAAATCTTTCACTCAGATAACTGAGTAAGAGGTGTGGATGCCTGGTATCTGATGTTAAGGTAATGACAAGCATATGAAGAATAACATATTGGCCAAGAAGCCATTGCTTCTTTGGACTCTGATAGATATATTTTAATGATTTTCTGTAAAGCTCAAGCTTAATCTTTGAGAGTGTCTAGAACACATTTTCTTGGCTTTATATTATTGCAAGTGGTTATTGATGTACTTGATTCAAAAAGCAAATATTTTCCTTCTAAGCAGCTGATAATTTAAATGCATAACAGCTCTGTAGCTTTCATAATGTAAGTGATAACAAAATTTATGAAAGAAGTAATCTTGACTATTTTTATTATTGAACATAAGCAAACACAGTGTCCTGTCTTAACAAACTAAACTTGCTAACGATGCTGGGTATGCATTCGCTAAAGCATTATGAGTATCTTTGCAAAGACACCCTTTCTGAGGAATGTGGTTTCTTATTGCTATGTGAAAATTCAAAGTATATTTCTTGCTTCAAATATTCTTTCATGCTCCACCAAAACAGCACTTGAGAATCAGATTAACATCACTGCACAATGCATTAATGAAAGGTGTTGCCCATGTCATCGAGACTTGAGTACCCAAAAGGGCAATATTCACAATGGTGAGAGTTTAGACTGCTATCATATATTATATGCTCATTTTCTTCATTCAATCTATGTTAAGGGCTAGCTGGAAGATGTCTTTGTAGTAGGTATTCTTTGAGATACTGGAACAATATAGAGAATAGATATTTGAGTAGCTAGTAATATTTACTTGGGGGGTGGGGAAACGGCTTAGTTGATAAAGTACTTACCACATTTGCCTGCAGTCCCAAGTTTAATGCCCAACACCCAGTGGAGAAGCTGGGCATGGGCATGTATACTGTAATGTTAACACTGGGGCTGGGGCAGGGCAGACTGATTCATGGAGCTGTGTAGGCTTTCACTCTAGCCAACTGATGAGAACCGAGAGATCTCACTTTAGAAAATAATATGGAAAGTGACAGAAAAGGACAATTGGTGTCAACCTCTGCTCCCACACACATACACAGACGCTGTCACACACTAACACACATGTGCACTTTAGACAAACACAAACACCACTAAAACTAAAAACAAAAAAGCCGAAAAATATTATTTAAGGAATCCCTAGTAGCCTCATGGACAAATATACAGACTATTTCTAATGGGCCATCACTCTTCAGGGCATCTTCCTTTAGGAAGAAATGAGCCATTTGCAAATTAAACCAGTTAGAGGAACTGTAGCAAAAGTAAAGGACAAAATTTTAACCAAATAAATCTCCTGTGGTAAATCTCCCGGCATTCATCCAGCCTGCAATATGAACACGTATTTCTAAATGTCTTTTTGGTGTGAGATGTGGAGGGGTGCAAAGTCAGCCCAGACTGGGACAAGCTGACAGACAGGAAAGTCAGGAACAAACGGACCACATGTATGTGACAATGACTGCTAATGTCAGCATGATCCAGGCAGAGCAGTGTTGACTCAGTCAACTTTCAGAAGTAAGAGGTGCTCTTAGGCCTGGTTAATTTGACCTCATATTTGTCAAAGTATTATAATGTATAATACACATGCTTTTTAATTATTTATTTTTATGTAATTAAATGTATGTAATTAAAATCTTTATGTAGCTAGAACACAAGTTTAGGTTATGTAACCATTTCTGTGACTCTTATTAATTCAACATAACCATAATGGTGATTTGTGTCACATTAGAGTATTGCATCTGAAGAATCGCAGGGTCAAATTCTTGATATTTTGTAATATCTTAACTTGTACCTTGAGTTTTGTGTTCTAGAAGGCTCTTAGTTTTGGAGTATCTGCTGATGATTAGTTCTTTATGACAGGCAGTCATAAAACAAAGGCTAGGTAAATCATCCCTAACAGTCTGCTGTGGTGATACATTGCATACCCTAATAAAATTGGCCTAAAGAGCAGAGAGACAAAGGAACAAGTCACTGCCATGTCTTACCTCTAGGACTCCTCAGCCTGAAAAAGCTTCAGTTCCTGTCTCCTCACACCTTATATACCTTTCTCTGCCCAGCCATCACTTCCTTTCTAGTGCTAGGATTAATGGCATGTGTGCTTCCCAAATACTCGGATTAAAGGTGTGAGATCTCAAGTGCTGGGATTAAAGGTATATGACTCCCACATACTGGGATTAAGGTGTGTGCCACCACTGCCCGACTTCCATGTTTAGTCTAGTAGCTTGTTCTGTACTCTGATCTTCAGACAAATTTTATTAGGGTACACAATATATCACCACAGTCTGCCTTTATTTTGGAGATTTCATTCAACTGAGGCATACTTCATTCTCTTTAGGCTGTCATATTATATAGTTCCCAAGCAACCAGACACTTTGACAAACTATGCTCCCAAATGTCTCAGGAGCTATTGAAGGATAGGTTCTTAGTCTTCCCTTAATCAAGAACCACAAGAAAACATTCAGCTATAGCTCCTTTACAGGAAGACATTAGTTGGACAAAACAAACAAACAAACAAAACATACAAAACACATTTAATTTATTACCTCAATTAGCCTCAGTTTATGAACTTTGTTATTTAGAAATACTTCCAAAAGGTCTCATGTGAAAAAAATCTCCTTTATGAGGCCCAAACATAGCTATTGCTCAGTCATGAGCACTTTATACTGAATATCTGAAGTATATGTAGCTCATTCTTGCTGGTTCTCATTGCCTGTCAGAGTAATTCACTGAGCAGTGATTATTTTCATATATTCTGTCTGATCACAAATACCTACTCTTTTGAAACATCTAACTTACATGTTATTATGACTTGCTTTCTATGATCTAATTCCTATATAGTAAGAAATGCTGACATACATGTCATGACCTATACTATATTTTACTAATACTGCATTTTTCTTTTTAAATTTAATATTTAATTTAAAATGATATTTTTGAATTGGAGACAGTCTCAGAACATTAAAAACAATGATATGTGTAGCAGAAGTCATTACTTGTAGCTCTGCTTTAAAGTTCTATTAAAAGTTCAAATAATTTGTAGGTAAAAACCCATCATCATTTTCCTACTTGTATTAAATAACTGTCGAGAGAGCCTTTCAGTGCTTTGTTCTTCTCAATTAAACACGGGCTCTGTGTATAGAATTAGAATAAAGATTGGTTTATGCTTCAAAGATACCACTAATTAAGTGATAATCTAATGCATTCTGAAACCTGTGTTGTTTTCAACTCAAAGTCTGTGTCTGTTGCCAATTATACCCCAATTAATTCCAGTTTCAGTGTGAGAAATTTTTTTCTTTCTCACTGCACTAGAGAAGTGCCTTTAACTGAAGCTTCTCTGATCTTCTAGCTTTGCATATCTTTCAAAAATCATAAGCTATATGGCACACAGAGATTTACTCATTGCATTTCAATAGGTTCTGTTGTCCACTGAGCATATTTGATCAGTGCATTAGGAACATATAATGGGTGTACTGAAATCAAAGGGAAGGAGAAGGTCAAGTACAGTCAGATACTACATTGCATATTTTGAATTTTGTACTCTCTGAATAGAATTGTTTTATATGCATACTTCATATAAGATATTATGCCACACACTACAGTGGCACATAATAGGGAATTTTTTATGAAGATTTAAGAAACGTAAATATCCTGCAATGATGTCAAATATTAATTTCCAAAGAATAGTGACTTCTCACTTTAATATATGGGCAATGTAATATTATGAACTTCAATCTGCACTGACCCAAGGCTTAAGCTCCCACTGCTTCTTACTGAGTATGGAACATGGAAATAAGATATCTTTAGTCTTTAGATCCTGAAACGTGGATCCTCTGTGCAAATAATGCACCGAGGTTTGAGTGTGTGAATTAATTTGAAGCCGGTTCTAAACATGGTAAATATCTACCTGTATCTGCACCCAATCAAGCCAAAGTAAGAGCTTTGGTATACAATGATCCACAGGCTAGTTCACAAATCCTTTCCTTTCCAGCATATTCACACAGAGAATATTCAGTAGAGTTTCTTCTTCAGAGTTCCCAGAGAGCTAAACCAAGATAATTATGAGGTTTCCCCTAAGAAAGTTAGGAAAATCACACTAAGTTAACCTAGCACTAGAGTCAGGAGGGTGTTTGAGGGAGCAAGAGCAACCAGATATTTTGCAACCAAATTATCAATGATTCTTCTTGTTAGCTAATGCATGCTGAATACCTAGTGTGAGCCAGATTATCATCTAGATAATCTACATTTGTACTTCCACCCTTACAAAAGTCTTTTGAGCTGGCCACTTATCATTTACAGGTGGGATAGATCCAAGGAACATTCAGTTTGCTCAGGCAGAAACCAAGATGACTCCCCAAGATACCCAGCTCCTGGCTATTCAATCAAACACTAAATGTAGACTGCTGGATATGAATTTCCACAGATATAATTAAAATTACAGTTAAATGAACACAGATAAGGTTTTCCAAGTGAGTATGCTTGACAAAAATCATATAAGCACTTTAAAGGTAAAGAGTTTTCTTGGGCAGAAAAGAAAGTGTAAAGTATAAAGAAAGTGTAAAATATAAGCCAGAGAAAGGATTTTAGAGATATTAATATTTAGATGTAGATAATGAGATGAGATGACTAGAAACAATTTCTTACTGAAGAAAGGAAGAATTCTTTCAAGAAGGGAAGAATCATGGTAATATAGTATGAAGGACTTTGACTCTGCCTACATTCTGATTAAGCATCATAAAGGACCCCCCCAGGTTCTTCATATTATCACATTTAATTGAGTCAATGCCTTAAAATTACAGCCTTGTCATACCTTAAGCAGTGAACTCTTCAACACAGTATCAACTTCTAACTATTGAAATGTGAACTGATAAATGGGTATCTTTTCAAATGAATCTTGACAGTGATTTGTTAAGCCGCAATTCGAAGTTAAATATAGTCATACAGTAACTGAGGGTGCATGCAAGGAAGCTCTATGGAATTAGAAGAGCTAAGACACTGGGACAGATTTAACACCCAAGAAGTACACCTAGGCTGAGGACAGAGTGAAGACCTGGAAACAACAAAGTGGCCATGGGAAGTAACTTGAAATGAGAAGCTGCTACCTTACAGGGAGAAAATTATCTCAGATGTCTCTGAGTCTTGAGAGAGACTGAAAAAAGACCCAGCCTGAGAAGTGAGATCTTTCCATATTCTACTTAGCATCAAAAGGATGCTATTGGCTTGCGAACTGACAAATTTTGTATCACCTACGAGGTTCTCAGAGATTCTGAATGTCAGTTCCCAACCTAGACCTAATATGCTGGGATGTGCCCTTTAACAATTTCTCACTAGCATGACTATTTGCATACAATTATTTGAAAAAATACCGAACTAAGGAAAAATTAGTTACTGTATAACAGCTGCCAGCTTGCTAGTAGAAGTAGATGCTGAGGGAAAAAGGAACCAAGAGTTGGAAATCTTGGAAATCTTTTTTTTTGTACTACTAAATATCTTTTGCATGAGTTATAGTGATACAAATAGCTTAGAGTATTCTAAAGATAGAACAAATGGAGTGTACAGTAAGAGGAAATTGATCTGCAAATCTTTGAAGAACTGTGTACAGAAAATGTAAATGTTTCTTCAGCTGAATGGTATATGAATGAGCTGTTAAAATGTGTGTTTATGGTATGTGGTCTAATGTATCACATCAAATAACTTCCTCTGAACACATTGTGTTTTCTATACCTTGAATTGTATGCAGATCTAGAAAACTACAATTAAGAAAGACCCTACAAAGTTTTATTACATGTAGAAATGTTAAAGCAAATTGTACAACGTCAAGTTCTGCAAACACACCTTTAAAAGTAATCAGAACTATGAAAAGAAAGTTTGGAAAATCAATTCCATGAAGCAGGAAGACATTTTTTCATCTTCATGTAAAATAAAATTAATAAAATCAAATACCACATTTCTTTACAGAAGGCTTCGCAAACATCCTAGGCAGATAAATTTAAATATAGAGAGTTCTTTAAAATTGACATTTTTTTCCAAGTAGAAACTGGAATTACTTGTAGATGAAGTCTGTTATTTTTCCTGGGGCTGTGGAGCAATCATGAATACAGTATTGCTTGTTAGACAGATAAGGCAGCCAGAGCAAACAGCAATGAAATCCAAAGCACACAATCTCTGTGAAAGATTGGTAATAAGATCAAAATAAATTATTGCAATTTTCAGAAATGATCAAGGAACTGATGTGGTCCTCCCCTATTTTCAGAAAAGGCAGTGTATAAACAAGCATAACATGAAAACATGCCATGTGCGGTTTTACCATAATGTTTGTGGGAACTTTACAAATGAAGTTCTTGCTATTTTGTTACATAATTGATTCTTTTTATTGGCCATATGTCCTAATTGTTCACTGAAACTAATAATCACTTTGTCAGAATTTAATATCTTCTTATTGAAGGGGTATTTTTATTAGGAGAAAACGGAATTTCAAAGCAGTCCACTTCTTTCCAAAAGTAGTAAAGCAGATCCAACACTCCAATAGCAAATGGTAAGACTATTATTTGAAGTTTCTTTAACTGAGTTTTTGTACTGTTACTGGACAAAAGAGAGCATTCTATTTAATTAGCTTTCTTCCTCCATTCCTGTAAGTTGGACACTTTCCAGGAGTTGATCTAGCAGGAAATATGTGTGTAACCTGATAGAACACTCTACTGACACAAACAGTGTCATGTCCTTACCACACTATAATTGTTGTGATTGTCTGAAAGTGGTGATTTTATTAATATTTTATATACATATGCTATATATGTAATTATAAACAACTTAAGTTTACATGACTGTTTATACTATTTGAATAGGTACTGTGCCATAAAACATTAAGAATGTTCTTTTACACTGTTGTTAATACTGTCTTTAGATAAGGGAGATTGGTATAGATTTTGTTCAGGGTAAGAGAAGATATATTGTGAAAGAGCAACCATCTGTATGTATTCCCTCAGTCCCACACCCTGACTCTTCCATCAGTACAAATTATAGGCCCTTTTAGAAAACATTCTACTGCCATGGAATCTAGCAGTCAGTTCTGTGGTAACCATAGCACCTCAGCTTTGTAGGCTGGAAGCTGAAGATGTCACTCTGTGGAGAAATGATGCTAAGAGCTACACTGTCACATTCTGCAACTGAATGTAAGTCAGAAGACAATGTAAAAGTTACATGATGTTGTTTATCTATTTATTTATGATGTATCACTTCAGGCCAAGGGAGCATAGATTAATCATGTAAGCAAATAGTCATTTATGCTCTTGAGTACAGATGAATGTTGATGAAGTAATTGGCCCATTTATTAGTAAGAATGATAGATAAATAATGGCAAGAGTTACTTCAAATGAATTAGTTTATGTTATAGTTAGGAGAGCTCCAATTAATGCAAATTTTGTTCTGTTTTTTTGAGACAGGGTTTCTTTTTGTAATAGTCCTATCTGCCCTGGAACTCTTTTGTAGACCAGGCTGACCTCAAACTTACAGAGATCTGCCTGCCTCTGCCTCCTGATTGCAAGTATTAAAGGCATGAGCCACTACTGCCTGACTCATAATGTAAATTTTTAATTTGGCAATCAGCCTAATTAGAGAATAGAATTCTTTGATAAGTTAGATGTAGATAGATGAACAGGACTGGGAAGTTTGTCTTTATTTGGAGGTTTTGTATAGTCAATTGACTCTCCATAGACAATGAAAGCCAAAAGGCAAGTCAGTGTAACTGTAAAAATAATTAACCATAGTTACTTTTAAGGTAATTGAAACACTCAAATAATTTTAATAATTTCATATGCATTATTTATGTTTACTTATGATTTATGTTTCACTTATACTTTCAGAATACAGAACTCTAGAATTGGTAGTATAAAATCAGAAAACTCAAGACAGACGTCAATGCTATTAGAAATGTAGGTATTCCAAAAGACACAAAGCTTGGGTTTTTTAAATGATATTTTAATAGATATTTTTGTTTTGTTTTGTTTTGCTTTTGTATTGCTAGAATGGTATTCTGCAGTAAGTTTCTTTTGTAGCTTCTATTAGAGAAGTTAAAAAAACAATTGTATATGAACAGACTCTCCTAGGATGAGTTGATATTTTTAAAAGTATTTATATGCTTAACTTTCTCTTGTCTATAACTATGAGACACAATTTTTTAAAGAATAAAAATGATCAACAAAAGCCAATTTCTGTAAGAAACAGAGAGAGAGAGATCTGTAAGAAACAGAGAGAGAAAGAGAGAGAGAGAGAGAGAATGAAGTACTGAGATAGAAGCTGTGATTCCACGTCTGAAAGTCAGCCTCAAATGACCTGAACTGGAAGCTCACCTTACCTTATTAGCATGACAAGGGTTCATTTACTTTCTTGCTGCAAATGTTCTATATTCAGGTTTTCTGGTTCTTAATTAGTTATCTGCCCCTTGGCAATGTTTTGATATCATGGAATTGTAAATGCACAAAAGCATCAATAACAATTCCAGGAACATTTCAAAGCACCCATATACAGATATGATTATATTTGAAATCTTCATGTAACATAAAGAATACACTTGAGCTGAGAGCTGATACAAAAACTGACCTGATTCTCCAATTTCAGGTAATTATTTGAATTCATTAGAGCTGTTAGTTTCCATAATTAACATTGTTCTGACTTTATATTACTATTTCTGAAATCAGCAAATTCCCTCGTCTTTGCACTTCCTCTCTAAGTTGGAAGATTTCCAGTTGAAAGCGTTGTTTTGAACCTAAATAGAAACCACCCTGAACAGCTCCGTGATGCAGAGAGGAATAAAGGTGTCTTTGGAGAAAGAACTTCAAGTGCAAATTAACTTGAAATAATTTAACCTGAGTGTGGGATAATTTGCAGTCTTTCTTCTGTGCAGCTGTGGGAGTTGCTTCTGCAGGCCCAGGTGGGGGAGTTGCCTGGCGACTCAAAATTTTGTCACATCTGTCAGCTGTAGTGAAATGGAAAATACAGTAAGAGGTAACCTTACATAGATGTGGGACATCCCTGCAGGGGCTTGTCTCTTTGCAGCAGTGAATAAATTATGTGAAAATTGAAATGAAATACAATGTTGTTGATTTGCCAACCCATGCAATTTGAAGAAATGGAAAAATAAAAGCAAAAAACACTTCTTAGATTAATTGTTGCAGTTATCTAAAGCCAAGAAGCATCTATCTACCAAAATCCTACTTTCCAAATAAAAAAATCCAGGCCACTATTATCTGAGACAGATTGCACTTTCTATTTTTATGCTTCCTGATTTTGCAATATTTTACGAGGAAGTAATCATTGCATCATATTTTGGTATATTACATTCAACAAATTTGTATTTTTTTTTTTGGTTTTTTGAGACAGGGTTTCTCTGTGTAGCTTTGCACCTTTCCTGGAGCTCACTTGGTAGCCCAGGCTGGCCTCGAACTCACAGAGATCCGCCTGCCTCTGCCTCCCGAGTGCTGGGATTAAAGGCGTGCGCCACCAACCCCCGGCCAAATTTGTATTTTTTAAACAACCAGTATTACATGCAAGCAAACATTCAAGCCATCTTACAGAATTTAGTCAGTCTATATGCTGTTATTAATTAATACTATTAATTAATTTATATTAATTGCATTATATTATAAGCATAGTCAACAATTTCAGTATGATGAGGGAGAAAATGTGGAATAACATGTAGGTGAAACATTAAGTATCAAATGCTGGAGCAGTTTACTATAAGACAGCAATGTGCACTACTTGTTTAAATGCACTTAATTGATATTCTTGTTAGTGGAGGAAGTTTGTGACTTCCTTTTCTAGTAAGGCATCTAAGTAGGAAACTAGGTGACCTTCCCCAAGATCTTCCCAACTGCACAGTTCCTTGAATTGGTATATATAGGTCATTAACTAGACAGGAGATTAAAAACAATGTCTGCCTCTCTCATCTTGAAGATTTATTTTTAGGCTATGTAATGAGTAGACATATGAGAGTTCTTTATAAACTGTAAAACAGTGATTCTCGACCTTCCTAGTGCTGCGACCCTTTAATGCAGATCCTCATGTTGTAGTGGCCCCCAACCATAAAAATTATTTTCATTGCTACTTCATAACTGTAATTTTGCTACTGTTATGAATCATAATATAAGTACCTGTGTTTTCCAATGGTTTTAGGCAACTCCTGTGAGAGGGTCATTCAACCTCCAAGAGTCACAACCCACACGTTGAGAACCACTGGTATAAAGGATCAATAACAATTCTTATCCTTTAGACAAATCTAATAAGCAAATATTAAATGGAAATTCTTCACATCCTTTGCTTTGATTTTACCAACAATTGTTTATCAAGTTACATATTTTCCTGTTACTTATCTTTAGAGTCATTCAAGAAATACTTAGCATACACTAAATATTAAATTACACAGAATATCATACAACACATACAATTATGTCAATCATCATTATCATTCAGAAATTTCTAGTTGCAAAACACAGCAGCATGGGGCAAACATAAAATGTTAAAGAGAATGAGAGTAACGAAAGGGCAGTACAGAAATACAGGAAAATGTTAAATCAATATATATTTTAACATTAAGGATTATAACATTTATTTGGTCATAGGTTAAAAACATAATAAAACTTATAGCTGGAAAAAAATCATCAAATCTATTGAAAAATCCACAAGAATGGCAAACACTCTGGCCTGACCAAATTCAAAAAGTTCTAAATCCACTGCCTTTATTTAAAAATTGGATTTTCCACACAAAATTCTTCATTGCAGCTTTCTAAAACTTCTGGCCCAAACTGTAACAATGGGTCTGTAGCCCATCAAACCACAATCAGTTGGCGCTGGGCTCTGTCACTATAGATAGGATGCGTGTTCTCTGTCTTCACTGATTTGTGTCAATTGCCCAGTGCCTGTAAGGATATGAGCTCTCCAACCTCACTGTATAAGAGGGATTCTGAATTGACATCCATAGAAGGTTTTACCTCCCTTTCCTTCCATACTACCAAATTTTCACTACTGGGATAGACCCTCCTTGTTTTACGACTTCTTCTTTATATGGATTTGGCATTTATCTCCTTGCTTCTTCCAGTTATTTATCCTAGACATAATTAATGGAGTCACATAATTGTCTGTTTGTTTCAAATTGATAATATTTACCATTCTGATAGTTTATTTTGATTATTAACTTGATTGGATTAAGAATATCTTGGAGATGAACGATGCTTACCTTTGAATGTATCTGTGAGGGATATTTCAAGAGCATTAAATGAGAGGGAAAACCCATCCTGAGTATGAGTGATGTCGTTTCTTTGGTTAGGACCATCTTAAGAACATAAAAGGGAGAATGGGAAAGTCAGTGGAGCTCGGGATCTCCCTTGCCTCTGTTTTCAGACCTGCTATGACATGTACTGCTCAGCTCCATCACTGCCTCCCTGCCATGATGGACTGAACCTGCTGAAACGCGGAGCTGAAATAGACCTTTTTCCTCCCTCAAGCCAACGATGCCAGGCATTTGGTCCCAGAGAAGAAAAGCAACTAAAGCAGCCAGATATCATTGTTGCAATGCTATCCTCCTTTCCTGATTTAATTACTGTCCCTTCGGTCACATAGTTGCAGTTACCTACAGACCACTTCTAGGTCTTTTTTTTTTTTTTTGTCCCAACTGTTCAAAGGCAACATATCTATACTGTGAGTGCACTCATGGTAATTTAGAAAAGCACCTTACACTCTCTGTTTCATTGCTTTGATAACTGACCTCCACGTTCACCAAATGGCAGAATTGAAATCTTCCTAAGGGGCTCACTGGACTTTATACTTGTTCAATTCAACAGATCCCTAACTGCACTAGAACTTGTTTTAATCTGACATTATTATTCACATGGTAAATACAACAGGCTCCTAGTTCCCATGTCATAAGCCAGTGCCTGCTTTATCTTTGTTCTGATGCTGGAAGGTCTCTCTAAAATGTGGATTTTTGTTATAATGTCTCTCTAATTTTAAAATATCATTGGTTTGCCACTATACTCAAGACAAAGTTCAAATTATTTAGTTTGTCTTTCAGAATCTATTTCTACCTATTTATTTACTACTACGACTCAACTTCTCTTTGGAACAATAAGACAGACAATGGAGGACAGAATGTATTTTGAACCTTAATATCTACCACAGACACTGCCTATTGTTTGGCATTCATGAAAAATGAATTGAATAAATCAATAAATTGCTCATTCTACACTAAACGTCTCTTAAGTTTTCATAAATTCTAAGTAATTCGCTTCTGTATTTCTGACATACCAGCTCTTTGTCAGTACTCTACTTTAATCAAGGTGTGTTATGATCAGCGAGAGATGGATAGGAAACGGAACTCTATGATGAGAATCTATGAACCCTAAAGTCCAACAGAGCAGACTTTATGTCTCATTCCATTTGAATGTTACCTATATGATTATGAGAGTTTTACTGATCTCACTAACTCTTTGTGCCTCATGTGTAAAATGTGAGTAATAATATTTGAATGAGAGATTCTCTTTTATACTGAATGAGACAGTTAAAGAGTTCTGGCACAGGGCCAGTAAATATTCAATTTTGTAACTTTCAGTTTCTATTCTAGCATGCATTGTGCCATTATAATATGTAGTAATTATGCCAAAAAGTCCCCCAGAAATTTAGATTCTAATTCTTTGAAAAGACTTATAAGTGAATTTACACGTACAAGACATGGACTCTAACATGTTAGTACGTTTGGGTTAAGATGGTGAAATAGGAAGCATACTTAATATTTAAATTCAACTAGTGTAGCTAGGTTCACAGTTACCGTGCTCACCCAAGAAATGGTCCAGAAATCAAGCGTTTTCTGATCTGTGAATTACATGTGACAGTCCTAATGAACAGGGTGATGATATATGGCTTCTGACTTATGAAACCTTGTCTGGTTCTTATTGCATTGGTGGGAACACACTTCATTGTTCTTTTGTGCTTTTATTGGGATTTTACCATGTGTCTGAACTATATGAGTATTCAGTGTAACTGGGAAACCCTATAATGGAAATAATAGAGTTTACGTTTTGTTGACTGACATGTAACAAGAGGGAAATTTAAGGAAATGATATCTAAGTATTGTTTGTCTCCAATGCAGATCAGTTAGTTCCAGACAGCCGAACTGTGGCTTTTAGAGGCCTGAGAACAGAAGACTGGGGCTGCTTTTCTTTTCAATGCTTGTAATACATGGAGACATGCAGCAGTTATTGGAAATGGTATCTCAAGGGTTGACAGTATAAAAATAAATAAAAAGATGAGGTCAACAGTTATTTGGAATCAGGTTAGATAAATAAGCAAGATACACAATAGATGAGCCCCTGGGAAACAGTGGATAATCACTGATGGTTAATCTGGCCCAAAACCCTTCTATATCTTCACATATACTTTTGTTCACTGTATGTCTCTAAATCTCAACCTGAAAACTTGTTTGAACATCTTTATAAATGTAATGTGTGGGCTGTTGAGAAAAATATTGGAATTAAACTATTTCTCCTACTTTTATGGAAGGAGCTATACAAAAATATTTATTGATCTTTCATGTAATAAATAAGATGAAATATTTAGGGCAAGCTCACATATTATAAAATATGTAAGAGGTAATGTTTGCAATAATGTTAATAATGCCTGTAATCCATCAACTTTCATGTGTTATAAATGATGAATTGATACATGACAGAGCTTGTGCATATATATTTCTATTAGCTAACAGTGACTCTGCAACTATTATCTTTGTTTTCCTGATGAGAACAACAGGGAATAAAGAGAGACAAATAATTCTAACCAAGGTTTCTTTAACACGGATTATTGTTTGAAAATATATTTACCTTATTGTGTGTGTGTGTGTGTGTGTTTGTGTGTGTGTGTGTGTGTGTGTGTATGCATGTCTGCACATGCACTGTGTTTGTGTCTGGTTCCTACAGAGGATAGAAAAGGGTTTTGGATCCCCTGAAATTAAATTTACAGCAAGTTGTGAGCTTCAGTGTGGGTACTGGGAACCAAACTCAAGTCCCCTATAAGAACAGTAAGTGCTCTTAACCACTGAACCATTTTCCTGCTCCAAAATTCACTATCTTATTTAAGCATAAGCACTACCATGAAGAATCATAAGTAATATATTAAAGATTTTAACTGCATATTCTCCTAGAAAACTTGTTGTAGGTTCAGATTCCTTTTATTTACAAGTTATGTTAGTATCTAAAGTTGCAACTCAAAGAAAAGCTTAAGAGCTCTCTGGAGAGCCATAGACTTGATCAAAAATATCTTTTTCTGTAGTATTTCAGCTACTTGTCTTAAATTATTGTGTAAAGTGTAACATTTTCCACAAGTTTAGATACCACATAGGATCATTTATACACAGAGTTTAATACTTATGTCTGGACATCTATACTGAAAAATGCAGTTCCAGCATTTATAAGACTTTCCCTAAGATTCCCTTATCAATTGAAGCATGCTCTTTCTTTACATGGTCTTATAGCAATGAGCTTTTTATGTTCTCACAGCAAATACTGAGGTTTCTCAGTCGAGGGCTTAGAAAAAGATGGCAAGGGGGTGGTTCACTGAACTGTAGCCTAGCCCACTTTCGAAAAAGAGTAGCACTAGGGGCTGGAGTGTAGCTCATCAGTAGATTGAGTGACTATCATTCTGGAGCCCTGAAATACCCCTGACGCCAGCCTCTCACACAGCTCGCTTTTATATGCTATATACATTGAGCATGCCTAATACTATGGATTAATTTCATATACTTAAGCTTTCACTCTGTTTATTATTGGTGTGTGTGAGAGAGAGAGAGAGAAAGAGAGACAGACAGACAGACACTCACACACACACACACACACACACACACACACACACAGAGACAGAGAGACAGAGAAAGAGAGAACATGGCATGCATGTTAGTGAACATTTGGTAACACTCTCTTCTATAGTAGGTTCCAGGGATTGAGTTTCAGGTCATCAGGTTTGTGCTAAAAGTGACTTTACCACCTGAGCCTGTTTGCCTTCTCTTAATTATTTGTCCTCCACATTCATTTGCTAAAATGAGGAAGTAATGTTTTAAAACCACTGGCCTAAAGTGCGGCTGTCCTGTTTTGCCATGGGAAACAACAGAGACTTGATCATGGAAGAATTCACTGGTATCTCCACTCCTAGCTTCCACATTATTCAGATAGACCTTGACTTCTGTTTTAGACCTCACTCTCCCCATCCTGGGCTGGAATTGAGAACTAGCAAGCCCATCAGGCCTACCAGGACATTGCCCTTGACTGACACTATGACTGAATAATCTTTGTAGTCTAAGTTGTAATTGGAATTCTTAGCTGCTCTTCTTGTTTACTGATTCTGTGCTTCAGTGATGTTATGTGTGGCTCTAAACAGTTCACCTTGGACTTACTGGTTCTCTGAGTGTTACCCTAACATATACCATTGCTGAAAATGATAGGTCCTAATACTAATGATAAGCCTTTAATCAGGAAGCATCTACTAATGCCCTGAAATTTTGTTAAATGCCCCATTGTTCTCCCTTACAACATCACACACTTCTCATTAACAGCAAGCCTTACAGCTGCAATTTTCTGTGAACTTTCTTATGAACTGTTGACTAAAGGGTGTCTCCTTATTTGGCTGGGTTCTTGAGGACCCAGGAAATCAAGATTTGTTTTGTTCAACATTGTGTCCTTAGTGCCGTGCTAACGCTGTATCTTCCAGTTTCAAGAAATGTGTCAAATACATGTACTAGTATTAGCTTCCTTCTTGAGAAACATCCAGATCCCAAATTGCAGCTGTAATGCTTTCTGTTAATGAGAAGTGTGTGATGTTGGATGAGAAAACAATGGGGCATTTAATAAGACCTTAGTACATTATGCACATTTCTCTGGTGCCTAAATAATGTTTCTTTCTGTATTTCTGACCAAAATATGATGAACATGTAAGAACTTGATTAAAAGTTCTATGACTTTGTGACTTTGCTCTCTTTTTATTTTTTTTCTTCAGACCACTGGTTATTTTTAAAAGAATTTTGTATTGTATTAAATTCCACTCAGAATTTCAAAGAAAACTAAAAAATCGATGAAGGAAGTATCATTGTGTACCACCACTTGAACCATGATCTCCCCAGTAGATTTTTTAGAGCAATTAAGGGAAGCATGGAGGTTCTTTTTTTTACATTTACTTTTTAAAATGTTATATATTTGTATTTTAATAAGTATGTAACATGTTATATACATATATAGTTTATTTCTGGAAAAAATAAGCTTCCTGGTTCTCATCCTTCCCATCCCTCTGATACTCCATTTTCCTCCTTGTTCTCACCCCTTCCTAACTGCATTTACCTATGGCAATATTCTTATGATGAAACAGAGTCTGTTTCCCCAAGGAAAAATAGAAGAAAATACATGTTGTTGTTAGTGTAGCACAGATTAACCTTCACGATGCAAAAACCCAAATGTACTCAGAGGAGCTGAACGTGCGACTTTCATTGAGCAAAACCCATCAACAACACAAGTTAGTGTCCATCTAACACCTTTCACAACATTAGGGTAACTCCCTTCTGTAACAGAGGACCAATGGCAAAACAGGAAATAATGTACCAGTGGGATAAACCGTAATTCACGTTAGACCTCGGTTTCTAGAAATCATTTGAGCACTTACTTCTGTCCTTCATTGCAGCACACAGATATTCCCCATGTAATATCAATCTGCCATTCACTTTTTGATTTGAGAAAGAGCAAACACATCAAAAGTAGATGGTTAGATCTCCCTCTACCACCAATGCAAATTATTCCTCGTTCATCTAGTCATCACTTGGTTAATTTTAATTAGCAAAAGACAATCAATCAAAAAGACAGGTAAGAAGACATTTGGTCACCTGTTATAACAGGTAAATGATCTATGCTGTGGAATGATGGATTGAAAATATTTAAGTCTTCAGGAACAGAAGTTGAATTAGTCATGTGACATTTTTCATTCTAGAACTCTATGGTCATATTGAGCATTTAGGACTATATTTGCTATTTAATGTGAATTCTCTGAAGCTAATCCAGTCATAACATTTTCCTTAAAATAGAACCAAATTTATAGCTTGGCATAGCTCTAGTAGCAATCGAAGCTTTGAATTGAATGTGGGCAGATATAATCCCTTGGAGCCTTGATTGGCAGGGATGTTCTGTCATTTTGGCCTAGTTTTTACAGTGTTTCCTTAGTCCTTCCAAGTGGATGAGGGTTTCTTTAATTGGAATGGGGCTCATCATATAAAGCTCATATTCACTCCATTTACTATTGATTTCTAAAGGTCTGACCGCTTACAATTTCTGAAAACATGGGTTAACCTTCTTGCCTGGAGGAAAATTGCAACTGGGGATGGCATTTCCATTTGCTAAAGTAACATGACCGAAGAAGCAAGACTTTTTAAAATGGCCTGAGATGCTAACTTGTGGCCCTTAGGAAGATGCTTCAGATTTATAACATAAAATATATTTTTAAAGCCATGGTTTTATATTTTAAGGGACAGACTAATGGAGGGGATCAAGGAGAGAGAGAGAGAGAGAGAGAGAGAGAGAGAGAGAGAGAGAGAGAGATATTGCCCTACCATTCTTCCAAGAATCTTTTGAAACCTTTCCCCCATAGACTATGACAAGGTCATAAAGGTCATTTGTATTCCCCATATTATCAGCTGTTTAAAGTGATAATCTTTTTCTAGTGATAATCATTCCTCTACTTCAGTCAATTACAGAAAATGTCAGTTAAGAGAAAAGCATTTTATTGCATGCTCTGGTATCTCAAGCAGTCAGTGATCCAGTGAGTGCTTTGACCTTACATAATAGTTATCATTCCAGCGGCTCTATCCAATTTGATCATAATTGCTGGACAGATAGTTTGCCAAATAAGGAGTTCCCTTGCAGGCATTGGAGCTTAATCTTCTATGAAGCAGCCTCATCTAGTCCAGAGCACACACTGTCATCACCCATATTTTAATTCAATACAGAAGGGAAGTCTGTAAAATGTTGTTTCCCACTGAGAGAAGAAACAGAAAAAAGAAAAAAGTTTCTTTTGAATCTATTCTTATACAATGTTTACAGAAATCCCAATGCAGTCTGTCATTATATCTTCCTTTGTAACTGAAGCTTCTATATGCATCCCATTTTCTATAGATCTTAAAAGGTTCTGTGCATATTTATTGTGTTAATACAAAATGCAGACCAGTTGAAGTGTAACCACTGAAAACTAATTTTTCTTTTCTTTTTTGTTCTCCAACATAATATTTTTATTAATTATTTGAGAATTTTGTAACACATACCCCATCACACTCGCGTCCCATTTCTCACAGGCCCACCCTCCCATCCTGGTGCCCTCCCTTCCAAAAAACAAACAAACAAACCAAACCTACCAGGTCTAATTTGTGTTGCTCTATACTCATTGGAGCATGGTCAAACTCCCAGTGGCCAGACCCTTGAAGACCCTTTCCCATCCCCCCACCAGAAGCCATCCCATCAGAAACTTATTTCTTAGACACCTGCTGCTCCAGGTTCGTAGCTGCCCAGTGTCACTTCTGTTCACTATCCCTGCACTCCATCTTGGGCACACCCACCTCCTTCTAGTCAAACACTTGCGTGTTTTTCTCTGTGCTTAAAAGGTCATTCTTCATTTCAGTTTCTAGATTAAACCACTGGAATGTGTCGCATGACTCTTAAAAAGTTCTTATTAATAAAATCAAACCCGGAGCCAAGTATTGGGGTGAACACTGGAAGGTCAGAGAGACAGAATAAGCCACAGCTATCTCACCTCGCTGCATCCTCAGCTGGTCTTGTTTCCTCAGACTGGATGCCCCGAGCCCTCATCCAGAATGGGTCTCAGCTGAACTGCTGCTAGAAGCCTGAAAGCTTAACCAGCCACATGCTTCTCCAGGCCAAAGGCTTCTCCAGGCCAAAGGCCTCTCCAGGGCAAATGCCTCTAGTTTCTGGTCCTCACGCCTTATATATCTTTCTGCTTTCTACCACCACTCCCTGGGATTAAAGGCGTGCTTTCTGGGATTAAAGGCGTAGGTCACCATGCTTGGGTGTATCCTTGAACACATGAATTTCTGCCTCTGGAATGCTAGGATTAAAGGCGTATGCTACCACTGCCTAACCTCTATGTTTAATATTGTGGCTGTTCTGTCTCTGACCCCAGATAAGTTTATTAAGGTATACACAATATTTTGGGGAACACAATACCCCCACAGGAATGCTCTCCACTTTCCATGTGGGGACACTGTCCTTTCTAGAACAGCACCATTTTGCTCTCACAGGGATGGAAGAATGACTAGGCCATTTTTCTAATCCGTTAAATTACAAGGCAGTGAATTCCAAACCAGGCTGTTATTGGTGTAATTCTTGAGAAATGGTGAAACAATATTGACATTCAGTCCCAGCATCCAGAAAGTTCCAGAGGTCTGTTGGGTGAGGCCTACTCATCAGTGCTATTTAGAAGTTCTAAGATAAGACAAACTCACAGCAAATCTCTCCTCTGACCTTTAGGAAATCTCTAGTTTTTCATTGTCCACTCTATAACCAGTGACTAGATGCAGCCTGGCAGATGTCAGTATCAATGGGATAGGAGTGTTTGAATTGTTGGTATTCTAGTATCCCTCGCTTGCCAAAATATTACACAAAGAGGACAGAAATACTCTCAACAACACTGTCACACGGAAATCAAAAAGACACTCGAAAGTGTAATAGCTCTTCTGAACTTCAAAGCCAAATTCCAGGTTCCCTTTCCTGTAACAACAACAAAAAAACCATTCTGTCTTGTACTACAAAGAACCCTTTACCATTATCTACTTCATAGTTAGAAATATGGCTGTAAACGCTCTGTCTCCCTGTCTCTCTGTCTCTATTTCTCTTTCTGTGTCTCTCTGTCTCTATATCTCTTTCTATCTCTCTGTCTCTCTGCCTCTGTCTCTGTCTCTGTATCTCTGTTTCTGTATGTCTTTGTGTGTGTGTGTGTGTGCGTATGTGTATGTGTGTGTGTATTTGTGTGTGTGTGTGTGTGTATTTGTGTGTGTGTGCATGATTCTTTTTGTAATCTGATTTTACCGTAGATCACTAAGGTCAGAGGTCAATATGGCAAGTATGCAGTTATTCATGCTTACACAAGTAAAGTGACTAGTTTTATGTTGAATTACATCAAACCTTCCTTTACTGTTCGGAAAATTAATTTTATCTCTTTACTATTATCTATATTTTAGTGTATTTTAATTGGCATATTTGATATATAATAGGACCTAAAACAGGTGACATTGGAAAAGCACTTCT
This sequence comes from Peromyscus nudipes, assembly GCA_902168325.1. Taxonomy (NCBI): domain Eukaryota; kingdom Metazoa; phylum Chordata; class Mammalia; order Rodentia; family Cricetidae; genus Peromyscus; species Peromyscus nudipes. Next base: position 275 of record CABHPH010141393.1, on the reverse strand, counting down.
TAGCAAAATCTAACTGGGATACAAAAGCCCTCAGTAATCAAAATTTTAGCATTTGATTTCATATTTTTTAAAATAAAATTCAATGCAAAATCTACCATGAGAAAATATAACTTTTTCTTATTCATATGAAAATATATCATTTCCCTTCATTCCCTTTTCTTCTCCAGCTCCTCTCACTCACCCAGTACCTTAACTCCCTTTCCAATTTCTGTCCCCTCTTTTGATTATTATGGTTACACACACACACACACACACACACACACACACACACACAC
>CABHPH010141392.1:6818-37830 GCA_902168325.1 Peromyscus nudipes | reverse complement strand
AAACTTTACCTAGAGATACATGAAAATAATCAACCAGTCTCTCCACCATGCACTGATGTTGGATGTTTTTGGAGGCAGGGTCTTACTATGTAGTCCAGGCTAGCCTTGGACCCTTGATTCCCCCTGTCTCTGTCTTCTGGGTGCTCAGATTATAAGTGTGTACTGCCATGCTTGATTTATCCTGATATACATAAACATACACATATAACATACATATATACATACATATACTCATACATACACACACATACACACACATACACACATGCATACATACATATGCATACACACACAGTGGTACAAGCCAGTAATGTCAGCACTCAGGATGCAGAAGTAGAAGGAATTTGAGTTTGTGACCAGCCTAGGCTACATAGTGAGTTCAAGTACATCCTGAGTTACTTAGTAAACCCCTGTGTCTTAGTTTCTTTTCTATTGCTGTGACAAAACACCATGACCAAGGCAACTTAACAAAATAAAACATTAATTGGACTTACAGTTTCAGGGGCTTAAATGATGGTGGAGCAGAGGCATGCCAGCAGGAGCTGCTGAGAGATCACATCTTGATCCACAGCAAGAGACTGAGAACAGTGCACACTATAAGTGGCAAGTCTTTTGAAACCTCAAAACTCAACCCCAGTGACATAACTCCTCCAGCAAGACCACACCCCTTCATCCTTCCCAAACAGTTCCACCAGCTGTGGGCCAAGTATTCAAACAGATGTGCCTATAGGGACCATTCTCATTCAAACTACACACCCTGTCTCCAGAACAAAACAGAATGAACAGAACTATGAATCTCTTTTGGCCTGGAGATGCAGCTCAGTGGTTGGGTGCTTTAGCACCATGTAAGGTCCTGAGTAGCACCACAAGCACAAAAATCATGCCCCCCATCAGTTAGGGCTCAGTGCTTAGTTTTCTGTTTTAATGCTAGTGATACTCTGTTCTGTAACATTGCTTCCTATTAATATGAGTCACTGTAAACATGGGCGAGTTGTAAGTAACCAGACATCATTCTTCCTATTCCTCTATCCCCTTTTGCAGTCTGCACATTGAGATGAAAGCCTCCAGGCTCCATGCCTCTCTCATTCCTCCTCCACCCACATTTCAGGTTACATCCTCCAAGTTAGAGATAATTTTCCATGAGTTACTTTTCCCTTTAAACATTTTAATATTAACTCTTTGTGTGTTCTATTAAAAAAAAACTTTTAAAAAACAGGCCTTAATTATATAAAATTTTCAGATATTCATTCGCAGTGCCTGTAGACTTACTCATTCTTCCCACCAGTCCACAAAGACCTTTTAAGTGCCTGCCATGTTCCAGACAATGGGTTGAGCAAAACAGAAGCAACCAGTGTGCCCAGGGAGCAATATGCTAGAGACCGGCACACCGTGTACTTTTCTGCCCATCGGTCTTGTGCAACAGGGAGCAGAGGAGTGAGCGACAGAGACCTGCAGTGATTCCTGGGACCAGAAAGAGAGAGCAGAGAGTACACCTTCATTTGGATGCTGTGGCAGAGGGTATGGGCTAGCGAGTCAGCCCCATCTGTAAGACTAGCCCAGCAGCCTAGTATTAAAGCAACATTTCGAGAAGGTTGGCTTGGGGGAAATACTGTCCGGTGGGCAGTGTCTGGATCCTTTTAAGTCCCCGTGAGAGAGGACTGGTTTCCTTGACTATTGAGGTTTTTCTTACATCTCTCTCTTTCTGAAGTCTGGGGGCCTGTACTCAATGGATCCCTCATTCATGATAGTCAGAATTTTGTGGACATGATTAGTTTGACTCTCAGATGAGTCCTTGTCATGGAGAAGTAACATATGTTCTGTTCACTGCGAAATACTCTGGCCCACATTCATTTCCCAGTGATTTTAATGAGATGTTAGGGTCAAAGCCTGGGCCCTGGCAACCCTAACAAGCTAGGCTCAACTAACTACCCATCCTCAGGAAGCCAATTAAAGAGAGACCTAGCCGGGCGGTGGTGGCGCACGCCTTTAATCCCAGCACTCAGGAGACAGAGGCAGGCGGATCTCTGTGAGTTCGAAGCCAGCCTGGTCTACAGAGCGAGCTCCAGGAAAGGCACCAAAACTACACAGAGAAACCCAACCCTGTAATAAAAAAAAAAAAAAAAAAAAAAAAAAAAGAGAAAGACCTAAAAGGCGGGGAAAGGAGTTTTATTCAGTGTGGCCACACTGGGGAGAGTAACAAGTAAAGAGGTAAACTGCCCCCTAAGTCCATCTTTGGGGTCCTGCTATGTGGTTTATGTTTAATAGGGGGTAATAGGTACACAGAATTGAGTAGTCTGATCAAGGTGTGGTCCCACCCATCAATGACCTATCATCACTAGTCCCCCCCTAAGTTCCTCTTCTGGCTGGTACAACATTTTAACCCCTTCCGTCTCCTCCAATGATTCTCCTTGGGGAATTCTAATTTCTTGGGGACCACTGTTTCAATAGTCTGATAGCCAAAGGGAGGGGCACGTGTCTCTCTTTAGAGTATCAGCGTTCCTGCCAGGGCAGTTACCAGGATGGATGGATGTGAGGGCATTGAGTGTTCAAGGGTCTGTGGATGCATGCCCCCCCCCTCCACTTAGGCTGCTGTGTGTTTTCTTGTCTCCCTGCAGATTAATTGGCACAGCAACTGTCTCCCTGAAGGACCTGATTGGGGACCAGAACAGATCCTTGCCCTACAAGCAGATCTCCCTGCTGAATGAAAAGGGACAAGACACCGGGGTGAGCTCTCTACTTTTGTGGAAAGACAAAATAAGATGGTTAAGTAAAACCTCATTTAGGAAAGACTTTCGTTTGACAATCGGCTCACTACACAAAATACTGGAAGTCTGATTTCATGATAAATGGGTCCATTTGTCAATGATGTGGGTCTTATCCTCCTCAGTGTTCAGTCACAGAGCCAGCAAATTTGAGATTTGATTTGATTCGATAGAATTCCGTATGGTAAGCTCTTGATATAGCGCAATGCTATCCATGTGAGTGTTGGCATTTGGGTGGTGGCCGTTAGCTTTGGGTAGCTTTGAGAACATACCAGACATACAGAAGGGTTTTTTTTTTATTACCTTCTGTGTTACAATGGTAATATCATAGTAACTGTCACCACATTGGCTGATGAATATTTTCTGATCCCAGCCCCTCTATATAAGTATATATTATCTAACATAAAACCGGAATTCAAAGCTGGGTGTGGTGGCTCACACCTTTAATCTCAGCAATCAGGAGGCTGAGTTTCAGTCTAATCTATATAGTAAATTCCAGGCCAACCAGGGATGCACAAAGAGATACGGTGTTTAAAAAAAAAGGATTCAAGTGTGTTTTGCTCAAGTAACTCAGGTTTAGATGTCATGTACCTACTAAGAAGTCTTCAAAAGCTAGCATGCTCAGCCCATGACTTCTAACTCCTTCATTTTCCAACCAACTTGCTTTGCTTGTAAATCTGAGCCAATTTTTTATACTACAGACCTCGCTGTAAGCCTTGTCACTGGCGAGACCTCTTGGAATCCAGGGGAGAGGATGCCAGTGTGGCTGCACTGATCTCTGAGGCTATCAGCTTGCCATGAGTCAGGATTCTAATCATAACATGCGCATTCAGAATGCCCTCTGCCATCTGACTACCCAAAACTTGGCCGAGAGAAATGATGCCAAGGCGAGACGCGACGTCTGTGTGCTTTTCGGATTGCTGGTGTTTTATAAAGCATGGAAGAAAGCTCATGGACTGTCCAACGCAGCAGAACTATTGGGACTGAGATGAACACTGCCCCTGGGATGCCCTCACCCCACTGAGATTCCCAAGTGTCCCTAAGGAATACTGGGCCAACTGGGACTGGGGCAGGTAAAACAGCAATCCGAGGATGAGTCACCATGGGCTCCACTGGGTTTTAAAAGTACCATTTCTCATGTTAAATTTGAGCCCCAGGGCACTGGCACATAGCCGTCATGTTGAGCCTTGGTCTGTGGAATAAGTAGCCATAGATGCTGTTCTTGTGACTGCTGGCTTGCTATGGGACTGTGGGTAGGCCTATTGACTAATCTGTTCAGTGTCCCCAGGCCAGTCTCAGGCACCAAATGTGCTGATCCATGAGAAAACATTCAGTGATGAATAGACAAGAAAAAACAGGATCAATACAGACATGTGTCTGTACATGCATACATGAGAGTCACTAGCCATAGCAAACCCGTAAATGAAGGAAGAGAGGCCCACTTAGATTTGGACTTCAGAGAAATAATGAATCATTTTTAGCATTGATATGTCCTAAATATTAGAATATCTTATTCTTTATTTTATCTTCTTTAAATTTTTGTTTTATTTGTTTTTGTTGTTGTTTTCCAAGACAGGGTTTCTCTTTATAACAACCCTGGCTGTCCTGGAACTCGCTTTGTAGACCAGGCTGACTTCAAACTAAAAACATTTTTTTTACCTTTATTTTTATTTTATGTGTAAGGGCATTTTGCCTGTGTGTATGTCTGTGCACCAGGTGACCACAGAGGCCAGAAGGAGGTGTCAGATCACCTGAGGCTCGAGTTACAGAGCTGCCATGTGGGTGCTGGGAATCAAACCCCAATCCTCTGCAAGAGTATTTGGTGCTCTTAACCACTGAGCCATCTCTCCAGTCCCTGTATTTTATCTTCTAACCTGGTGTGTGTGTGTGTGTGTGTGTGTGTGTGTGTGTGTGTGTGTGTGTGTTGGGGTAGTAGGTGTGAGGTGAGAATCCTCATTTGCAAAAGACTTCCTTAATTTTAAAGTTTGTCTTTCCTCACTTTGGGTATTAACATGCCTTTCTTATACGAAATGATTGTGGTAGGCAATGGGCGTGTATTTGGTGGAATAAAAGTTATCAACTCTTCCTCAAGGTTGAGGATGTAGCTCAGGGTCAGAATATTTACGTAGCATATGTGGGCCCTGGTTCCCATCTGTGGTACTGAAGAGAAAGAGGCAATAAATTTTTTTTCCCAGCAAACTGTTTTGAAGTCTTGTAGGTCCATGAAATATAGAGACGTAAGCTCTGCTTTGGTGCCCTTTTGTTTGATTCCTGGGTATCTTGGGATCACAGTTAACACAGGAGGGATGGCAATTATGTTATCTTATGATTTGTGCATTTCTCTTTAATCAGACTCGGTTTCCCCTTTCATTCTATCTTATGACTATGCTATTATATACCATTTTGTTAATTACTTAAAAATCTTTCCTGGAGAGAAATATAAAAATAAACCTCAGTAATTAGTATTCATGAGCAACAAATGAAGTAATCATTCTAAACGAGCATCTCTGTCGATATTTCTATGAGCAGAGGCCCATCTCCACTAGCTAGCTACAAGTTCACACAAGCTTGTTACAGTTTTACTTCAGTCAGTGAGGTTGCCCTTGGCAACCTGTGACAAAGCGGCTTCTTACTCTGCCCTGGCTCACCTGGGGGAAGACAGGCACAGTCCAATGTGACATCACCCTCCCCGCCTTTCCACTTTCACTTTCTTGCCCAGCTCTTCCAAGACTCCTAACCCGACTGAACTGCTCATACTGAGTCTGTGATACTCTTTTCCCTGCCCTGATTCTCTGTGCAATGGATTCTTTCTACTCAGGCCACCATTGACCTGGTGATCGGCTATAACCCACCTTCTGCTCCACATCCGAATGACCCGAGCGGGACCAGTGTGCCAGGCATGGGTGGTAAGTTGACCTTCCTGATGACCCAAGGAGAATCAGCTAAAGCACACAGAGTCTCTAAAGAAACTGCCTCTGCAGTGCCCGTAGCACCCTGCCCACCAGACAGGTGCAATGGTTTACAAAACGCCCGTCCGGTAGAGCGGATGCTGAAACTGCTCCCATGGTGAGCACTCTCCCAGCGCTCATCCAGTACACACAGACTGCAGCACCCTTACGGTGGTGTTTCAGCTTTGTGATTTCCACTGGATACAGTGTCTCAGGTTGTGAGATTCACAAGCGGCTTCTCTGCTCCCCTTCCTGTGTCACAGCTCCCAAAGGTGTGATTGCTGGGATGTGTTCTCAGCCACCGGCCCGTGGACTTTTTTTCTTTCTCTGAGCCCTGATCCTCTTTCCTCCCCCAAACACCCCCTCTGTCCCCTAGTCGTTTCCTCCCGCACAAGCCACTTGGAGTCATTTTGTCAGCAGATGTCACTCTAGACAGAGGCAGCCTGGGGCCTCTGGGAAGGGCTTTAAGCCTCAGGTAGAGGGAAGGTCTAGAAGACAATCCAGTCTTTCACAAAGCTGAGTTTGACTTCCCTTGATGTTTTCTGTGGGATAACAGTGGCACTGAAAATGAGTATTGTCCCAGTGAAACAGAAAGGCTTTCAGAACAAGCTGTTTATTAAACTACCTAAGGTGGAGGGAGATTTTCTCTCCTTAGATTGTCCATAGGAGCCCAAACTACTCTGTGCACAAATATGATTTCCCCAGAGTGGGTCTCTCTGCTTCCTTAGAAATGAGCGACCCTCACAGAGAAGAAAGCCCACCCCCCGTACCCCACACCCCCTAGCACCCCTCCCCCCAAAGGCTCCCTTTACCGAGGCTGTTTCTCAATACTTGGCACAATGTCGTCTGTAGAAGCCTGGTGTCCTGGTAGCACTGTAGACTGGAAAGTCTACCCAGGCCCAGGCAGCTGCCTCCCTGCAGCTCGATGGCAGACACTGGGCAAGCACGTGCCAGGTCTCCTATAGAGGTTCCCACAATCCTGATCGGCCTGATGGGCTGGACTACAGTGGAGGTGAATCAGTGCTTGGGTTCCCTGGACGGGGGTTTTAAAGACCATCACTACGCACTGTACTGCGAAAGAGCAGGCTGTGTAAGAGCAGGGGACAGTGTAAGTGTAATATGACAAGGTGAAATTTCTTGATTTAGGAAAAAGGACAAGATTCTTTAGTCTGAAAGTATTCTTTGTCATATAACACGGTTCCTCACGGAGGCTGGGTCAGGGGTGACATTCAGAATGCTGGCCTCAGACTCAGGTTGAAAGACACTTCTTTGAGGATATACAAAAAGGGAAGGAAGACAGAAGGAGGGAAAAGGAGTGTGTGTGTGTGTGTGTGTGTGTGTGTGTGTGTGTATGGGGGGGGCTATGGAAGATAAGACCACAACCGTTGGTCTTACTGTTACACACCTTACTGGCATACACAGGACATCTGGCCTAGAATTATTGCACCTTACTCCTCTTACCTTATATAGATATTTTCAAATTTTTTGTAATTTTAGCTTGTTATCTTTTTTGAATACAAAAGAAATATCTGCTTATTAAAATACAAGCATCACAGAAAAGACCTCATAAGGCACAGGAAGGAAGAAAATCTCATTCTCCTGAGATCCACCTGCCAGCAGCTATTTACAGTGATGAGTGCTGTGAAAGGCATCTTCTCACACAGTGGCTGCTACACAGAAGTGCGAAATCTTAACATAACACAAAGGTAAGATGGTCAGAGAATGCCCTCTGCAAGCTGAAGAAACCAGTCATTACCATGAACAGAAGAATCGAACGCTGCAGGAGTTCCCTTTGAAGGAATGCTTTCAATGAGCTCTTATGTTGAAACGACAGAAGATTCAGAGCTGCGTGCATTGTTGATTGATTGACAGTATGTTGTATCAAAGATATCCCCTTCACTGACTGCCCTTGAAGCTGGTCCTACAACAGAAAGATGGGCTGAGCCAGTCTATAGACTTGGCAGCCTGGAAACTTGTTACCATGGCAACTTGTTCACCTTCTGCCAGTCAGCTTGGCTGGAGTGTATATTTCTGTTACCAGAATGAACTATTTTTAAAACCTCACATCTATTTTTAAAGAACCATCTGTTAAATGTATACTTTGCCCAACTAAAGAAAAGTAAAACTTCATTCATAGCTTGACTCCAGTATTTCAAATTTGTATCATTTCATGAACAACAAAGTGTTTTTGCTTGGAGCTAAATTTGATCTACTTCAGAAAAACAGTTACTGATACCTGTACAGGTTGCATGCAGAAATGTGAAAGGTTGTGCGTGGCCACAAGGAGCTCACAGTCAGTAGAAAGATAAGACACAAATTGAGTAACAACAGCCCAGCAAATGTGATACATTCTTCTCCAAAAAGGAGCCAAATGGGCTGGAGTGCTGGCTTGGTGGTTAAAGAGCACCGTCTGCTCTTCCAGGGACAAGGGTTCAATTCCCAGCACCCACATACAGGCTTTCAGTGATCTGTAACTCCAGTTCCAGGAGATCCAATGTCCTCTTCTGGCCTTCTCAAGCTCTGCAATGAACACGGTGCACGGACATATACACACGCCAAACACCCAAATACATAAAATAAAATGAAAAAAATTTAAAGGAGCCAAACAAATTACTGCATGTTTACCCAGTCACCGTATGCCAACAGGCCTGTGAGGTAATGTATCCACACTGTGCTAGCAAAGGCAGATAGATGTGTTTCTCTCACTGTTTGCTAAGTACTTTTCTTCAGTACTCGTGTGTGTGTGTGTGTGTGTGTGTGTGTGTGTGTGTGTGTGAACCATGTCAGAAGTTTCTTGGGGTACACTTAGTGCTATTTATCCAAGAGTTGGGATGGAAGGATTAGGAATATCTTAGAGTAGCACACAGTTATAAACTTCTAACCACAACAAAGAAAAACAAAAGGAAAGAAACCCAGAAATATTGTAATTAAACATCCTGCTGCTATGTTACCCTTTTGTGATTCTAAGCCTCCTTTTTTTTATGTTCCATATTATATTTTTCTTAGTATAATTCTGTCTAAAGATTTATTTATTTATTTATTTATTTATGTATTTTATGTATATGAATGCTTCATGTACGTCTGCAGGCCAGAAGAGGGCGTTGGCTCTCATTATCGATCTTGTGAGCTACCATATGGTTGCTGGGAACTGAACTCAGGACATCTGGAAGAGCAATCAGTGCTCTTAACCTCTGAGCCATCTCTCCAGCCCCTCTGTATTATATTTTTGACCTTACTCTGAAGATAATGTTCTGGTTTACAATGACCTTTGTTTCAAGATCATAAGATTCTACCTTGACCAGTATAGACACCTAGCAAGACTTCTTTATAAGAAGCCAGATGAACATCATAGGCAAAGAAAGCCAACACGGTGGTGATAAGAAAGTGGTAAATATTGGCTGAAGGGGTGGAGAGGAAGAGACTATTCTAGAAAAGCCTTTTTTTATTGGGAACAGAAAGGATTAAGTGGGTGCTTAGGCAGAAAGGATGAGTGGTGTGAGAGCCTGGAGAAGAGGTCTGTGTGCCTAGCATGAAGGTCGAGGTGACTGGACAAGTGCTGTTCCTCAGTGCCATCCCCAGGCAGCCCTGCCTACCCTGGGACCTCCTGCCAGGCTCTCCCGCCCTAGCAGTGTGAGGGCAGCGGATGGCCCGCAGATGTGGTAACATCTGTGCTGTCTTCTGCTGGGTGGGGAAAGCACATGAGGAGGGTGCCTGGAAGGAGCAGAGCGGTTGGCACCCATGGGCAAAGAGGCAGTCAGGATGCCAGAGGCTAAAGTAACTGTAGTGTAAGGTGTCTGCGCACTGCCGGCTTTTCTGTGGTGGGTAAGAAACTGTCCCTGTTACCAGGATTGCGTAGAGTGGCAGTCTTCAAAAATATTACTGTTAAGTGTCTGGAAAGAAGATGATTCATTTTAGGAATTGGGAAGACTCGTGTGATTGAGTTGCTGGTGTTATGATGGGGGACCAGTCCCGAGTATTAATGGAAACATCCCTGGTAGAATAAGGGTTACATAAAGAGCTACTAGCATTTGGGAAGGGCTCCGGTGATCAAAGCTTACGAGGATTTGACCAAGTAACACTGTCTGTCATTGTTAGGAAGCAGGGTAGCATTTGTACAGGGACACAGCTAGACAGGGACACCAAGACTCTGAGCTGCAATGAGTCAGCAGATCTGATTCTGAACATTGGTGCTTTCTCAGGTTGTCAATCTCTCTGATCCTCCAATAACTTGCACCATTGGGAGACTGGATTAAAGGGCACATAGGGTCTCTAACCAGTAAGCTCTATTTGCTGCTGTTTTAAGACAGGGTCCCACTGTAGCCCACACTGGCCTGGAACCCACTATGTAGTTGAAGGCAATTTTAACTAGCAAGAGGAGATGAGATCTATTTAAATGTAGTAGTTGGTCTGAAGTTGGGAGTCATGGTTATTTCAGGAGAGAACACACGTGTTAGTAGGATGGTTGATTTATAGTTGAAAAATGGAGACATTTGCATCCAGGCTCTGTTATCTCAGTGAAATAAGCAGGATCATTAATGGAAAATGAAGCTTTCCAGGTAAAAATAACTGCTGGGTGTTGGAGGCTGGGAGTGTAGCTTGGTGGTAGAATGCCTGAGTAGCTCGTGCATTATCCTGGGCATATTCTCGGCAATGCAAAAGGTAGGCATTGAGAAAGATGAACTGATGTGACCTTGGTGGCTTAGAGTAGCCCTCTCAGGTCAGGATCCAAGAAAACTTTGCCTTAGAAATGCTGGAGATAGCCAGGCCACCCCAGACATCCACTTAAGGTTGGTGAGACCAGTTGAGACGGTGTGTGCCCTTCTCAGCTGGGTTGAGCTGTCTAGATGCAGAGGGAGAAGAAGTCCAGAGTTGAACAAGCACGTGGGTATGATGCACGACGAGAGGAGAAGGGCTGAAGGGTGTGCATGACAACCACAATGTTAGATCACAGGCTCCAATGCCTAGGAAACTACTGAAGGAATGGAGGGATTACCAGACAGGAAGGTGGTGTGGGTGGTGTGGACTGGGGCTGCCCATGTAGAGAAGTAGTTAAGCAAACCAGGAAGAATCAAGAGATGCCTTCTCTAGTGGGTTGAGTAATGTCCCCTGAAAAGTCATGTGTATGTGAAATTTCAGAACCCATCATTTGGAAATAGTACGCGTATGTGGTTGGTTAAGATGAGGTGGTCCTGATTACGGCCAACTCTACATCCCATGACTGGCGTCCTTAGGAGATGAAGTAAGGGTACTCATCTATGTAGGGAGTAGGTCACATGATCACAGGCACCCACTGGAGTGAGGTATGGCTGCTAAGAACCACTAGGGGCCACTGTGTGGGAAGCGGCAGGAGAACTCTTTCTCAGAGGCGTCATGTGGAATATACCTCTGCCAACACCTGAGAGTTCTCTTCCAGAGTCTGGAGCTGCCAGAGAACATTGCTTCAAGCCATGCGGTTTGCAGATCTTTGTTAGGATAGTGCTGGGAAGATGCTACACCCGTCCGGGCAGCAGTTCCTAGCTTGGCATTGTGCTTTGTGGTCATGACAGAGTCAGTCACTGTTTGTGGCTCTGGGTCCCATCCACGCCCGGGTCTCATTAGTATACTGTGCCAGCATGGGTGCTAGCAATGTTGGTAAGGAGACAGCCTGTGCAGAGGGTGTGTTCAGCAAGACCTTGGGGTTCCCTCACCCTTCATGGAACACTCCCTGTTATTCAGCCCTGAAAGTGGGAGGTTCAGGATCCAAAGGTAGATTTAACAAATGCTGCTATTTTTCATCTTCTAGGCTTTCTTAGATTATATTCTATAGACAACCGGGAGTTTGAAGGTTTGTCACAAGTGTGTCTAGAGGTCAATGTCTGATGACTTCCTCAGTTGCTCTTCACCTTATTCTTTGAGATGGGAGTCTCTTATTGAACCTGAGGCTCACTGAATCAGCAAGGCTGCTTAGCCAACGAGCTCCAGGGATCTGTCTGGCTCTGGCTCCCTCAGCACTGGTGTCGTACTTTGCCGAGTGGGCCGTCTTCCCACCCCCTTTCTGTCTGTTAAGAAATGAAAAGCTCAAGTTTGTCAATAATTTCAAAGATTTAATGAATGGAAGAGAGGGAGAGAGGAGATAGGCAGAGTCGATTTTCAGTTTTGTAGGGAAAGAACAGTTTGTGTGTGGTTGAAGGCAGGAGGAAGGTGACAGTGAGAAGGAGGAGCCACTGGGGGTACTTAGGAGTTAGGGGGCATTTGTGGAGTAGGGCCGTAGAGACAGCAGAGGGTGGGGACATTAACCTGCTAAGTGGGGAAAACTTTCTCCCTTGAATTCGTGATGTGGCTGGGAGGTAAAGGAGGGGATGGATGAGTGTTGAAGGAACAGACAGGAAGACGGGGGAGGACGCAGCCACTGTGGCTACTTGGCAAGAAAGGAAAGTTTTCATCTGCCATGAGGGCACTCTTGGAGATCACGACAATCATGAACTAAGAACCTGAGCAGGAGGGATCCCAATGTGGCTCCTGGGTCAGTCTTTAGAGGAAGACCTGCAGTGAGTGGGGGGGGGCTTGAAGTGTGTCTACAAGTTTGGTTCTCCATGGCATTTCCTTATCTCTCGAGCCCCTGATCTGAAGCTGGCTCCTGAGATGAGAGCTCACATCACAGCCAATCCAAGACCACAGTACTCCTCTCCCTGGGCTCTCTGACGTTCTCTTGTTTCTTTGAAGGCAGTCTGACCAAAGGTCCTGATACACTATGAATGCATTTTCTTAAAGAAGCTGTAGCTAAGCCCCAGCTTGCCATTCAGGGCCACCAAAAGCATCTCCTTCACCTGCTACCTCAGTAACAGGACACGTCCAGGAAACCAGGGTGCTAGACAGTTACAGGCTAAGGGCCATTGCTAACTGGACTCCCTTCCATATTTCAGAAGAAGATGATGAAGACCAGGGAGATGAAGACAGGGTAGATGGTATGGTCAGGGGCCCTGGGCCCAAGGGGCCATCTGGGACACTGTCAGAGACTCAGCTTGCTCGGAGGATCACCAAAGGGAAGAACAGCCGGAGGATACTGTCCAACAAGCCGCAGGATTTCCAGGTGGGAAGGGATCTGCTGCTCTGTGTACTTACTGTCACCCCATGGCTCATGACCCAGCCACTACTGTGATGTCAGTATAGACCCATTCCTATGGGAAGGGAGACCCCTTCCTAAGGGAAGGGCTCATCTGCTAAAGGGGATAAGAGGGGGTGAACCCAGAAAGGAGAGTCCCATGCCCTACAAGCATGAAGGGTTTCGTCAAAGAAAACAAGCTGTTCGGAGTGACGTAACTAGAACCTTCCTTCCCTGTTAGTAGGTGGGAGCTAATTAGCAAAGAATAGCAGCTCCAGTACCTGTTGCGTTTTTCTTAGCTCTCAGCATGAATGTATCGCAGAGACACTTGAAGACCAGGCAAAGGGCTACAGTGCCGGGACCTCAGCCCGCCCTGCTTTTCCCAGGCTAGCTCTGAACCCTTTCTCCTGCTCAGCTGGTCTGGGTTGAGAAATCCAGCCACAGTTCTCGTGTTGGAGATGGTCAGAGATGGCCCTTTTTAGACTGAGGGTCTCAGTACAGCAAAAACTGCCTGCTTGGTTTTAGCCATCCTTGTGAGCCGGAGAGCTGAGGCGACCCTGAGGATTCCTTCGCACCCTCCCGTCGGGAAGGTTTGGTAACGACACTGCTTTGTGCTTGCAGATCCGCGTCAGAGTGATCGAGGGCCGACAGTTAAGTGGCAACAACATAAGGCCCGTGGTGAAAGTCCACATCTGTGGCCAGACACACCGAACAAGAATCAAGAGAGGGAACAATCCGTTTTTTGATGAGGTGAGTGGGTGGAGAATGCGTGGCCCTGCTCACCCGGTCTGTCCTGTTTGCACTCACCCCCTCCTCCTGCCAATTTCACCTGGTTCACAGAGGAGGGAAACACAGGGCTCAGAACTGGAAAATAAAACACAGGGCTCCGGTGTAAAGTGCGGAGAGGTCAGAGCCACGTGGGCCTGAAGCCGTCTAACGAGCTTCCATTGATTTCCGACTGCCCGTGTCTTCCTGTCATTCTTACAGTTTCCCTGTGGGTCCCTTCATCCTGGTGATGGAACACGTGATGTCACCTGCACCCACCCTAGCTCTTTTAGATTGCAGAATGACTCTGAAGGTTGACTGTGTCACTCTGCAATCCATATTTTAAGAGGTGTCAAATTTTGCTTGGCTATAAAAAGTAATTCATATTAAAGGAAAGCCACATGAACAAACAAGGTCTTGTTTTTCTTTGTACTGAGAACACAGCCCATTCTGTTGACTTCTGTGAGACAACTCAGTGGTGCTTAATACCTTACCAGTCATCTCCGACACCACAAAACCATAACTGGGTATGGGCAGGAATGATTTAGGAGTCTCTCTCTCTCAGAGGCTAGCTGTGCTATGCTGAGGAGACACAGCTCTGAGCTTCCTGGGGCCTGAGTTTCATACTCTGCTCTCATGCATGGTCTTTCCTAGTCTCTCTTTGTTTCTTGCAGCAGCTAATCCCAGCCCCAGGCCTGCCTTTGTCTTTTTTCCTATCTACAGTCACAAAAAGAAACTAGTTTCTGCACCCTGTCTCTTGTCTTGTTCAAGTGAAATAGGGAACCCCACTTTCTTCAAACCTGTACTTCTTAGGTCGAAGACAGACAATAGCATATAGATGCCTACAGATGCCGGTGACTTGGGGCTTTAGACATGAGACCTGTCAGTTAACACTTTCATAATATAGGCTTTCTGTTCACTAAGCTACTGTAGGGAGTCCAGCAAGAGTCTCCATCTTCCTCAGAGTTGTCATTCTCATCGTCTTAACCAAGTCATTAACTCATTATTACCAATAACACAACGAAATGACATAGGTACCTTCTGCTTGTGTGTACGTGGTACCAGGCATTGAACCTGAAGCATCGTCCATGCTCGGTGTACCCTGATCTATATCCCCAGCCCCCTCCCCCTTTTATAGGATACATATGTCTTTATAGGACATAAAAGAGCCAATCAATTGTCTGGGTTGTGGATAATATGTCAGCTTCTATCAGACTGTGGAGATATATAGTTGTTGTTGTTCAGTTTCACTGTGTAGCCCAGGCTGGCTGAAGATCCTGAGCTCTTTATCTCAGCATCTCAAGTGCTGGGATTACAGATGTGCAACACTCTGTACTATGTACTAGTTGTGGACTATTTTACAAAACAGCTGGTCCCTATAGAAAACTTAAGAAAATAGTACTGTTCTAGATAAAAAGAGACTGAAGAGAGAAAACATCCAGATGCAGCTGTGATCTTTGTATGGATCCTGGATTTTGAAAAAAAAATTCAAGAATTTTCATTTTGAAATATATAGAAAAATCTGAAAATTGACTATTTATGTGTTTAGTTGGGGGCTGTGCTAACAATATTGTGATTATACAAAAAGGTGCCCCTGCTCTTGGGAGACATGTTCTAATGTATTTTGAAGAAATAGATTGCCATGATATCTAAAACTTTCCTTGGAATGATTCAGTTAAAAATCAAGAAAGAAGCCAGGCAGTGGTGACACACACCAGGTGCTGGGAGGCAGAGACAGGTGGATCTCAGTGAGTTCGAGGCCAGCCTGGTCTACAAAGTGAGTTCCAGGACAGCCAGAATGACACAGAGAAACCCTGTCTCAAAAAAACAAAACAAAACAACAACAACAACAAATCAAAAAAAGAAATAGATAAAACAATTAAGAAATATTAGCCTTTGTCTTTTGGTATTCTGTGTATTTTAAGATGGCCATAGACAGAGTGGAAACTTATTTTTCTCCCCAGTTTGGAAAAACTATAATAAATCTATTTTCCTTAAAAGAAAAACAAGACAAACAAACCCAGAAAGAGGGAACAAATGTCCCACTGTGGTGACAAAGTGGTGTTGAATCTCACCATTGTCACAACTCTCTGTACAGTTAACATATTTCTAAATGAGAAGTTGGGTAAAAATAGTTTTGTTTTAATAGATACTAGATCTTTTGGTTTGGGGGATAAAATCCTCATATGGTGGCCCAGGCTTACCTAGAACTTACAATGTAGCTCAGACTGGCTTCCAGTCCAAGGCAATCCTCCTCCTCAGCCTCTCAAGTGCTGGGAAAGGTGTGATGAAGGTTGACCCAGAAGCCGTGCTGCGTTTGAGTGGGTAACGTTCTCCTCGAAGGCGTTAAACAGAAGTGATAGACCTAAAACTATTAGTGAACTAAATGGGCGTTCCAGCCTTCAGCCCCCACTTTAGTCAAAGTGATGATGTGGGATAACCTAGATCCACTTCAGTTAGCTAGAAATACCTAGTGCTAAACAAACAAGTTTGCTTGGTTAAGGAAATGTTTATATTAGTTATTTCTCATGTTTTCCTTTGCCGGCGTATAGAAATGGGTAATGTGTTCACATGGCCATACCTAGTTCTAAAAGTGTTTTGTTGTCTCACAGACAACTGTCAGCATCAGATCCTCTAGACCCGAGTCACCGGCTAATATGTGAATGTGTTCTGTGTCGTTTGACAGTTGTTTTTCTACAATGTGCACATCACACCTTCCGAACTCATGGATGAGATCATCAGCATCCGGGTAAGGGGCTGGGGCATGAGGACACTGCTCACTGACCACTGGATGAAGGCCATCAGCTCACCTCTCTCCTGTCTTCCAGGTTTATAATTCCCATTCCTTGAGGGCAGATTGTCTGATGGGGGAATTTAAGGTGAGTGGCAGCAGCATACTTCTTTCAGTTACGTAAAGATGAGACCTCTCATAATAAGGAATCTATTGCATGAATTCTAAATGATCTTATAAAAACCCGGTCTGGCATCCAACTTTTGGGGCACGAATTCACTAAAGGAATCTGACTCACAGCCAGGCCTCAGGGCACACATCTTGGTGACATCTTAGGGTTCTAGGAAAAGAGCAGAGACACCATGATTTTTGCTGAAGGCTTCACGAGTCTTGTCTACCCTCAAAATATAACACTAATAATTATATAAGTCACCATGGGCATGGTGCCTTGGTGTGTCACTGAGAGTCCTTGCCAGCTCCCGTCTGTGGATGGAAGCAAAGCCACTGTTAGAAAGAGTGTGCTTGGTGCTGACAAAAAGCCCCTCAACTAGCTGTGCTCACCAATGACCCCAGAGCTCTGTCTGCAAAGCCAGTTGTAAGTGAAATGAGAAAGAAAAGTGAAATGGAGCAAGAGAAGCCACACTTTTTAAGTAGTTCTCACTGGGCCGATTCTTAATGAGCACCTCAGCAGTTTTTAGAGGATGGGTTACCTTCTGAAGGAAGAAGTTCCAGTCACCAAAAGTGCTCATAGGACGATCTGGGTCAGACACACCTCTGGTCATACCCCTGCCTGCCTGACACCTGGGTGAAATCTCTCAACCACTCTGATCCTCAGTTGCTTTGTCTGCAAGAGGGAACCATCACTATGAAGATGTGGACAGACATCATGCAACTGTCCAATCAGAGATTAGATTAGTGTTCACATTAGTGTTCACTGGAGAAGAAGGAAGGTTGGACAGGAGATGGGGCCAGGTGATGTCCTGCAGGGTGATTAATGGTCCCAGTTTCTCTGGCACTTTCAATGCTGAAACTAATAAAGTCTCAGGCAAATTGGGACATGTGGGCCAACCTGCTTTCATGGTCTCTTCTAACCCTAAGTCTAGCTCATTCATTCAACAATGATTCATTAAGAGTCTTCTGCATCAGGCATAGTGCTGATACAGAGTGGCTGAGGTGGAAATTTAGGTCTTGGAAATTTAAGAGCAAGGGTGTTGTATCTAAACATAATGCTATTTTCTTTAAAGTGAATAGACTGGTTTTAAAATCTATTTAACTTGCTTTTAACTTTCCCCCAGATTGATGTTGGATTTGTGTATGATGAACCTGGTAAGTGATATCCTTCCTATCAACTTGAAGTCTCAACTCCTAATTCTGAAGAAAATTCTAGAGCTTAAGAAAATCTCAAAGATTGAAGAAATGTCTTTTCAATGGCGGGGATTAAGTTCAGGTCTTCATAAATACTAGGAAAGAGCTCTTCCATAGAGGCATACCCCCCAAATCTATCACAGGAATAAGGAAGCACTGTTTCTATAATGGGGCGGATGCTGAATGAGAATAGATAATAGCAGGTGAATACAGACATCTATTTTTATTTTATTTTAACACTCATTAATAGGTAATGTCTTTGTTTTGTGATGGTCTCTTGATCTTATTGAGATCAAATAGTGAAAGTGCTACAGAGCTTGAAGAGTCTTGCTTGAGTCCCACCAGGACAGGAAGGTGGGACTAAGGTGTGGGCAGGGAATGAACGTGAGATGTTGCTATGTGGACTTGAGCAGGGAACTAGTTGAAATCACAGACCTGGTGGCACATCTTTAGAATGTCCCTGTCCTTTTGTTCCTTTGTGTTAGGCCATGCTGTCATGAGGAAATGGCTTCTTCTCAATGACCCAGAAGATGCCAGCTCGGGTGCAAAAGGTTACATGAAAGTCAGCATGTTTGTCCTAGGAACCGGAGATGAACCCCCTGTGAGTCCCTCGTCCTCTACCTTCCGTTATTAAAAAGGAATTAAGCAAGCGGGCTGTGAAACGGAGCTCAGACTCCAAGCTGTCACCCTTGCCCAGGATTCTTCCCATTCCAAGAAGCTGCCCTTTCTGCTCACTGATTACCACTGTAGCTCAGGTTCCTTCTTGGTGCTCCCTAGCGTTTGTGAGTCTTTCTTTTAGGGAACAGGGGTACTGAGTCAGGGTCTCATGTAGCCCAAGCTGGCCTCAGATCTGGCTATGTAGCTAAGGCTGGCTTTGAACTTCTGGTCCTCCTGCTCCACCTGCTATATGCTGGGATTACAAGCGTGTACCACAGCATCTAGGAACAAGTGTTTAATTCAAGAAATGTGTGTGTGTTTAATAATTGCCTTGCATCATTAGAGAGACTTGAACCCATCTTCTGTGCAAGGATTCCTTACCTCATCACTGCCTTCTACCCGAAGGGTTAGCAATAGTTCTGAGAAATCTAGAAACCAGGAACAGGAATGGGCCAGCGAGAAGCCGGAACACAGGAATATATACACATCCTTAACATGGGTGCTCATGAGACTGTAGAAGGATGTGGAAACACTGAAGCATGGATGTTGTAGAGGCTTTAAGGCTGAAGGAAAATTAGTGGGTGAACCTTTAAGCTCCAGACATTAGAGATCATAATGGAGGCAGTTCTAGGCACCAGGAGCTTGGTTTCTTTTGGAAACGCTTCTTTTTATACGTGTGATTTAACCGCGTGTCTCTGATAGCCCGAGAAACGAGATCGCGATAACGACAGCGATGACGTGGAGAGCAACTTGTTACTTCCGGCCGGCATAGCCCTCCGGTGGGTGACCTTCTTGCTGAAGATCTACCGAGCCGAAGACATCCCCCAGAGTACGCACTGCCTTAGTCACGCGTGGGGCTTTCAGTAGTCTTTGAGATGGTACCTGTTGAACTCACTCTGAATGCTGATGGATGCTCCTTCCATAGGGTCCCCTCTGAAAGGCCTCCTTGGATTTCCTTCCATTCATCTGGCCCCACTGAACGCTTTCTGAGCAGCTGCTGGGCAGCCATTGCTCATCCATGTTCCTTCTTGAGGGCCTGCCTTTGATCATTCTGCTCTGACCTTTCTCCCTTCCGTGTTCTGTTTCCTTCTAGAGACTGCTAGAGAAAGGTAAGCAGTCAGCACTTCCAACCTCTTTTTTTTTCCATTACATTTAGTGCGTGTGCATGTGTGTGTGTGTGGGGGGCATAGGTACATGTGCCACAGTACACATGGAATCAGAGGACAACTTGCAGGAGTCTGTTCTCTCCTCCCATCATGTGGGTCTTGTAAGCAAGAGTGCAGTGAAACCACTGAGCTGGACCGCTCCATGGGTAGAAAGAATGGCTTATTGGGGACCAGATTGCCGAAGCTTTCTCTTGGTGGCCAGAGAGAAGCAGGGTGAGGTCTTTGAGCTGATTCAGGCTGTTCAGATTGACCCAGCACTAGATGCCCTTGCCTGAAGTGGGTGATCTAGAAGGTGGACTAAGGGAAGCTCCTACTAAACAGAAAGCCATCTTTAGGCCTCTGTTACCCACTAACAGTCCTTCCTTTTACATGGCCAAATCCTTCTATTTAGGATACTATTACCAGAACTGGACCTAACCCGATTTGGACCTAACAGATCTCAGGGATTGAATTCAGATTGTAGGGCTTGGAGGCAAGTGCCTCTACCTACTGAGACATGTTACTGGCCCCTATCAACCTTTTTTTCCTAGAGAAAATGTAAAATTCTATAACAAAAAAATGTGTTTACTATTGAACTATTAAATATGGCTGAGCAGCGACCAGGAAGATGCATCAGTGGGTAAAAGTGCCCACTCTGCAAGCTGGATGATCTGATTTCAGGTCCCCAGAACCTAGGTGAAAGATGGATGTGGTGGCTTGTACAGGCCTAGCACCCCTAAAGCTAGATGGGATGCCAGACAGGGTTATGCCCCTAAAGCTGGGTGGGCCAACTAACCTGGAGTACACAGCATAGCAGCAAACAGCTAAGGAGACCACACCTCAAACACAAGTTAGAAGACGAAGCTAGATACCTAAGGTTGTCCTCTGACTTCTACACATATGTCATGGCATGCATGTGCCCTCACATACAAAACGTGTACACACACATTATATGCACATATATATGCACAATAAGTAAGTAAACAATATTTTAAGAGGTATTGAGCAAAGGATAGTCAAGTCTCAATAACTGTGTCTGTCCCTATTATGAGACACGTTTAATGAGAGATTGGGCATTTTAAAGCAAATAACTTACAGAGATTTCACTTGTAGGGACCAAGCCAACCACTGACTATCACTGCTGCCAACACAGCATCATTTCTGTCTCCCCTGCTGGGCTCTGGGGCACAGGACTCTTTCCCAAGTCCCCAGGTGGCAGCAGAGACCATTCACATCTTCAGGATTTGCTTCTTTTCCTAGGAACTCTTCCCTCCTTCCAAAGATGCTAGAATGTTCCCATACTATCTTTCCCTCAGAAATGTCTTCAATAGATTAAACTTAGCTTCACATCATTCTTCCTACACTGGCCCATTCAATTGATTTCTGTCCACTTTGGAGTTTGATGAAACAGAGACACCCACATTTGTAGTGTGTCGATGTGTGAGAACTGCCTGACTTATGAATATATTGACTTTTCTTGCATTTCTCTAAAACATCATATTGGGCCTGTATCATTTTGACCTGATACACATTCTCCAGATTGAATGAAGGCCTGAGTTTGACAGTTGCCTCTTGCCCTAACCGAATGGATGTCTGGAAGCCTATTTCTTCTTTCATGAATGATCAGTCCTTTTTAATATAATAATTTATCAGTTTATTTTTCAAGGCACTCTTGACTATTTTAAAACTTCCAGGGAGAAAACATGTTCTTCCTCTCCCTCACTGCCACTTCCCACTAGACAAAGAGGGTTTCTGCTGCTCGTGCTTGCCACCCCGGAGAACAATTCTTCTTAAAGTTCTTTTGATGTGTTGGGGAAATGTTTAACTTCGTTGTTTGAAGAGAGTAGGTTTGGTTTCTGCCATGTGACCTGTTCCTTTCCAGTGGATGATGCCTTCTCACAGACGGTGAAGGAGATATTTGGTGGCACAGCAGATAAGAAAAATCTCGTGGACCCTTTTGTAGAAGTCTCCTTTGCTGGCAAAAAGGTTTGTATGTGGTCTAAATGTGTGCATCTCTTACAACAGACATTTGAAGTGCTATGATTTCCTTGGGAGTGAATTCCCAGTTATCTTTGGTTAGTAGCCCCTGGTCAGTGGGCCACCCTGCAGTGAGATGGGTTGTTTGAATCTGGCTATGCCAGATTTCTCCACAGCCTTGTTTTGGGAGTAAAAGGTATAGCCGACTCAATTAGAAAATCCTGCCTTCTGAAGATAGAACAGTGAGAGCTACCACTGGACTACTGTAGTTATTTCTCAGGTTCAACTATTCTCGTAATCTTGGGCAAAACCCCCAGCCAGCTATTAATCATTCTGTTGCTGAGATAAAACACTCTGACTAGAAACACCTAGGGGAGGAAAGGGTTTGTTTCGGCTTCCAGATCAGTGCCCATCATTAAGGGCAGTCAGGCAGGGGTTCAAGCAGAAACTGGAAACAGAAACCACACAGGAACACAGCTTACTGGGTCAGACACTGGCTGGTTCCCTGGCTCATGCTTAGCTAGCTTTCCTACATGCCCAGGATCACCTGCTCAGGGAACAGTGTTGCTCCAGTGGGCTGGGCAGTCCCCCACGAACATTCTCACGTGCCAGTTTGATGTAGGTAGTTTGTGAAAAGGACTTTCCTCTCAGATGACTCAGACTGAGTCAAGTGGACAATCAAGCTTACAAGGACACCCCAACTCCTGACTTCTTGGTCCTATCGTGTTTCTCACCTTCCATGCCCTAACAAGTTGTTGAGACAGGAGAGTAGAGCTGAGAAGCATCATCTTAGACCTCTGGAAAAATCAGAGAGACCCTTGGTATAAGGGAGACCACATCCACCACAGAGATGGTCAAAGGTAGAGACTTTCATTTCATAGAATGACATGTCCTGGATGGTTACAGGAATGAAGAGCCAGCACCTTCTTTGTGTTGGAGCTAGTTAGTTATGAATGCAAGAATCCTAAATACATGTGACTGGGTAGGATTTCCTAAGAGGGTCGCTGGAGATGCAGTGGGAAAGCCCCTGCCCCGGGATAAGATGGTCTGATTCGAACTGCAGACTTTACTCCACAGTCAGCCACACTCCCTAACTTAACTCCGATAGTTTCAATTTCCTAAACTGTAAATGTGAGTGCTAATGGTCTCATAGGACCATTGAGTTGGTTAATTAGTTTAAGAAGTAATTCGTCTCGTGTTCTGGGAATGTGGAAATGAGTACACGCCAGCCATGGTTCTCACAGAGCCTGGAAGACACTCCCTGTCTTAATCTGTTTCCTGTTGTTGGACCAACATACCCAAGACTGGGTAATGTACAGAGTAGAAGCCTGCGTGCCTCGTGGCTTTGAGGCTGGAAAGTCCAGGAGCACAGCACGGATGTGTGCTCAGCATCTTGTAAGGACCTTCTACTGCACTGTACTGTGGCAGAAGGACCACATGACAAGAGAGAGTACATGTGACAGTCAAGTCTCTTCCTCTCCTAACAAAGCTACTAATGCCATCACGGGAACCTCTCTCTCATGACCTCATCACTTTTAATTTTCTCCGAAGGTCCCACTTCCAAACACTATGCACATAGGAATTTAGATATTAAGTTTTCAATTTGTGAACTTCAGGGGAACCTATGAAACTGTCACATAGTTAACAAACAAGCAAACGAGACCTGGACGATTTTAGTCGGTGCTTAGAACCACACAGAAAGCAAAGTGATGGGGGGTGTTAGTGTGTTGGTGTGTGTTTTTGTGTGTTTTTTTGTGTGTTTGTGTGTTTCTGTGTGGGGGGGGGGGGGTAGTTAGTGACGTTACCAGGTGGGACACCTTGGAAGAAGTAACATTTGAGCAGAGGCCTGGGTGTGTAGAGATCCTGAGGAGCAGGAGCTTCCAGGCAGGGAGAGGAGCAGTGGAAGAGGCCATGAAAGAAGCATCCTTGCAGGGAAGGTAAGCCTCTGTGACTACAGGAAAGTGAGCAAGGAGAAAGTGAGATGTGCAGTCAGCAGGGGTGAATAGGGAGGGCTTTGTGAGGCAGAGAGAGCTCTGAATTTCATTCTAAGGGAACTCTGGGCGACCACAGTAGAGTGATGTAAGAGTCAGGAGGCAGGAAGGGAAGTGAGGAGCCAAGTGCAGATGCTTGTGAGGAAGTGTGTCAAGTATGTGAGGAAGAATGTCAGGATTTACTGACAGGTTGGGTGGGATGGGAGGAGGAGGGGAGAAGGATGTCTCACTGACTCACGTAAGCCTAAGCAACTGAGTGACTGGAAATGCCAAGACCAGTGGGATTGAAAGGGCTAGTTAATTAATAACCATGAGATGCTTATCAAATAGTATATAATAAATGCTCAGTAACCTCAGCTCCTGTTACATTCACTTGTTAGACATCTAGTAAGTGAAAACTTGAAGACATAGATAAAAAACAACTTTTGGTGGACAGGAGAAACAAAGACCAATGCTAAACTCAAACCCTTGTCATATTTTACACAGTTATTGCCAGAAAAATAAAGTTCAGGCCTAAGGCATAGATGTATGTGCTCTGTATGTGCAAAGCCCTGGTTGAGTCCCTGTCACCAAGACAAAAAGGGAGGGGTCGGGAGAGAGGAAGACAGAGAGGAAGGAGAAGGAGGAGAGGGAAGAGAGAGAAGGAAGGAAAGAGAGGGAAGGGAAGGAGGAAGAAAGGAGGGGGGAGAAAGGGAAGGAAGGAAGGGAGAGAGGGACGGAGGAAGGACTTACAGGTTACTAAATATATAACCAATAAGTAGACTGCTAAAGTCACAATCATAGGCACACACATGAAAAGCTCTTAGCAGTTAGAAATGTGACTGTCTACTGTTTTTCTTTGGTGATTTTTGCAGGTTTGCACAAATATAATTGAGAGAAATGCAAACCCCGAATGGAATCAAATTGTCAATCTTCAGATCAAGGTTTGACTTTCTTTTCTTTCATAAAAACTAAGAATTTTGACTCCACTAGTTAGTGAGTAAATGAAGAAATAATTAACTTTTTCTGTTTCATTTTAACAGTTTCCCTCCATGTGTGAGAAAATAAAACTAACAGTATATGACTGGTGAGTTGACAGTGTGTTGGATTCAGCAGTAGAGTTAAGCATTTGGGGACCAAGTGTATTGCTTTAGGTGATCTAACTCACACCATTTGGTGTATTTGCCATTTTTTTTTATAAGAAAGCAGAACCTGGAACTGTGTGGTAGGGGGTTCTTTAAAAAACAACAACAACAATAACAATAATGGTAGTAGTAGTAATAATAATAATAGAAAAGGCTTTTCAGAAATGTTTTGGGTATCTTGTTTCAATTGTTCATAAACAAAATTAGGGAGGTAGTTACCTGAAAATGCTCAAAGGTAAGAAATTAGGAATTTTAATTTCACTAAGCTATCCAAAATAGGTTTCAGAAAGAGAATAGACTGGTACTTAGGAAAAACCACCAAAATGTCTGAAAAAATTTCTTTTTATTATAAGAAGGGAAAAGCAATAAAATTGCTTACCTGAAGGCAAAACAATTTTTTTTCATTAAGTCAGGCATGATAGCATGCATCTGTGATACCAGAATTTAAAAGGCTGGGGAGCATTGTGAGTTCTAGGTCATCCTGGGCTACATAGTAAGATCAGGGCTCAAGAAAAGAGGGGAAGGGGAAGGAGGAAGGAGGGGATTTGTTGAAGTCTTCCTACTAGACCAACTTCTCAGAATCAATTGGCCATCATAAGACCACTTATAGAATGTTCTTGTTGGATCGAGTGCTCAAATGGCAGCCCTCAGCCCTCTGAGGAAGAAGCATGGGCGAATGTCATCATCATCTCCATGGTGACTCTATGGGGCAGGGGCTACTCTCAGCTTCACTTGACAGTAAGGTCATGAAGCCCAGAGAGGCCAGGTGGCTTGCCCACGGACACTTGGTGATTCTGGACACAGCTGAGCTCACATGCTGCCTGGTGACCCCACATTTCTCCTTTGGTCCAATGCATCTGACTTTCATGTGAAGGCCCTATTGGTACCACAGCAAGATGACATCCTAGGTGTGGGAGAGCAACACTTACTGTGTGACCACATCACAGCTGAGAGCTGCAGCTGAGATCTGAGGACAAAATGTCCCCTTCTTTAATGTCAAAGTTTCAAGGCATTGGGGATCCTCAGCTTCATGGCAGCAGAATGAATGGTCAGATTGGATCAGGGTTTCTAGAGAGGCTGGAGAGTCATCAGCATTGGACTCATGGGCTGTGTGTACACTCCTGGACGCTAGCCCAGGCCTCCTAAATTGAGCTTGGGTGGATGAAGATGGGAAGTTTCCACACAATCCTTAAGTACAGTAAGACTCGAGGCCACTGGATAGCATTCTTCTAACTTCTGTTAAGATTATTGAAATGAGCCGGGTGGCAGTGACACACGCCTTTAATGCCAGCACTCAGGAGGCAGAAGCAGGCAGATTTCTGTGATTTAGAGGCCAGCCTGGCCTACAAAGTGAGTTCCAAAACAGCCAGAGCTGTTGCACAGAGAAACCGTGTCTCAAAAAAACCAAAACAACAACAACAAAAAAGATTATTGTAATGAGGCTATAACTTCACAGGCAGGTGTAACCTCTTGTTTTACACAGGGACCGGCTTACCAAAAATGATGTCGTTGGGACAACGTACCTATACCTCTCTAAAATTGCCGCCTCTGGGGGAGAAGTAGAAGGTAAGTCCCTTGTGAGTCAGAGCGAGACAGGATTCAAAGCTTCTAGAAAAGAAGGGGCCAAGGTGTTCCAACAGTTTCATGGTTAGGGAGTAGTACTTATACAGAGAGCATGAACCGAGGTGGTCACCTAGGAACAGGCCTGATGTCTTAAAAGGCAAGTGTATCTGGGCCTGATGGCACAGGACTGTAACCCTGGCTGCAGAGGGGGCTAAGACAGGAGAATCACATGTTCAGGGCCTGTCTGGGCTACATAGGAAGGTTCGCTTTAGCCTAGGCAACTAGACCTAACAAGACCCTGCCTCAAAATAGGAATGAAAGATAGGGCTGGTAGTGTCGCTAGTCAGGAGAGTGTGCACCTAGAGAATACAAAGCACTGGACTCAATCACTAGTATCCCCTCAGCCTCCCCCTGCCAGCCTCCCAGCACCCCCCTCCCTGTCTCTCATCCCCCCCCCCACAGAAACAAAGTGAGTCCAGTGAGTCATGCCAGTGATGTTTGGGTGATAATCAGCAAAATGATTAACGATGGAAGCAAATGACAATTTAAACATTTTTAGGTTTCTTGCTCGCATCCAAATCCTTTTGGCCAGGAGCTGTTTTAGAATTGTCCTGATTGGCAGTATAGAGTGTCCACACACTATTGTACCTGTTGCTACGGTTTGGTGCATATCCAGGGATTGAAGTGAAGTGAAGGAAAGCAGTTAAAACGATAAAGAAAAAATTAATGTAAGCGGAGTAATACCTGCAGCCTGGGTTTCCCAAGGGCCGGTAGATTAAACATACTGAGTAACGTGAAGTAATTTGGAATACAACCTTGTCTTGAGAAATTGGAATTTCCTTTTGTCCTGATTTTATGTTTTAAGAAGAGCATCAATATGGGGGTGGAGAGATGGCTCAGTGGTTAAGAGCACTTACCGCTATTGCACAGAACCCAGGTTTGATTCCCAGTACCTTCAAGGTGGCTCACAACCATCCAAAACCCCAGTTCCAGGGGCTCTGATTTCCTCTTCAGGCCTCTGCAGGCCCTGTACATATGTGATCCACATATTTACGTGCTGGCAAAACACATAAAATAACAAATGAATAGTATCAATCTCAACCAATGTCAAGAAGATGGAAGGTCCTCGAGATAAGATAAACAAGGCACCAGATTCAGATCTTGAGACATTATAAAGAAAGGCAATTATAAATCTCAGGGAAAACTAACGGAAATGCATGGGTCAAATATAAAGCCACATGTGGCATTATTTTAAGCAAACAGTTGAAAGTCAGAATGAGATTTCCACCTGCACATTCTCTGCTGAAGGGATCATACGACTGGAGCTTCAGCAAAGGGAATAGAATCATGGCCCCTTTCTCTGCAGAACACAAGTATTCAAATGGTTACTATAATGCAAGAATTACTTTTCTTTTTTCTAAAACCCACAGCCTTAACTCTGAACAGAACATACATATCATCACCCTTCTCAAATGTAAAACACAAGCACAGAACGTAGAGATTAAAAGTGGACAGAGGAAGGGTAGGTGTGCTCATGGCCTCTTTTTGTTGAGTGGGCAACATGAATGCACCCACTATAGGTTAAAGAAAACTAATAGAGGTTAAAAAGGGGCCACATCTATATAGAGAATGAGTAAAAGCAACCCAATCCATTCATTAAGTAAGGAGTCACTAAATAGTATCTAAAGGTAGTGGTTCAAAGAAATACCGGTGAAAGTATCTTACTTCGTGATAATATCAGAACCAAATCTAGAAATTGTTACAGGCAGTTTCAACCCCCTTCTCTGAGAATTTCTGCTGTTACAGGTCCTGCAAGTAACCTGGTTCAGGGTCTCAAAACAACAAGGAGCTGCCTCCCCCGACCCCATGCCTCCCCCAACCCCCGACTCCATGTACACAAAGAAACAAACCATGCTTTGCATCCCATAATCCAGGGTTAACAACAGCTGTTTGCTTATATTACCTCAAACCAAATTAACTTGCATTTTCTGCCCATGGGCCCAGCTAAAGACATGTAAATGTTTTATTAAAAGCATGATGTGTTGTTAACTTCACCCGCTTCCTATGGCTGTGGGGAGCCAGCTCTTCTCAAATGTGGGCTCCTTGGAGCTGGTGAATTTGGATTATTCACATGTGCTGGTTCTACCACTTGTCCCAAAGCTTTGAGCCAGCTGACATTTAACTGGTAAGATGAGTATAAATTCAAAAGGCTCATGGGATTTGGGTGTGAGCTGGGGATTCCCTGCTGTTGCTAAGCGGCTTATTCAGCACAGAATCGGATTAACTTTGCGATGTGTGTTTTATACTGTCCACGTTTCTCTTGTTTTTAACCAATCATGTTTTTACTACATAGATTTCTCATCTTCGGGAACTGGGGCTGCATCATACACAGGTTTACGCTTTGTAATTTTGCTGTCTTCTAGAGCTCTCCTATCAACTGTCATCTTACTAAGAATATATTAATTCATTGCCTTAAAACCTTTTCTTTGATGTTTTACTGTCTCAGATACGGTTTTCCTAGAGTTTGAATGTTCCATGAGTGGTGTGTGCTTGTCCTGCATGGCTAAAAACTTAAAATAAATTAGATAGCCAGCCCTTGTGCCATGTTTCATATTTTCAACTTGATGCACACCATTCTGTGCGGCTTGACTGCAAATAACTGTTTGTGAGATATACTACTTTTTGTTACTGTTTATGTTCAGTGGGTAGAGACGCGGGGCACTACTAAGTCAATAATTCTAATGATGTGTGATGTCCTTCGCCTCACTTCTGATGTGACTCTCTAGGTTGGAAGATACGAGTACTTTCCACTTTTCAGGCCTCCCCAATAGGAGATAGCATAACATGTCCCTCGGTTTGTGCAGTGCTCGCCATTTTTTGCAAGTTTGCTCCGTGTTGGCCACCACAGTTCTCTTAAGGCAGATGTTAGTGTTCCTCTAATAGATGAGGTTCTGAGTTAGAGAAGCATTGGCTTTAGCAACCTTCTCATACGAGTATTTTTTCTAAGACTCTCTGCTTCAATCCTTTATTCCTAACCAACACTCTGGCCCTATTCCACTGAGTGTTAAGGACATAAAATCAAACTAGTAAACCAAATTTGACCTCCATGTACTGTCCAAGCATGTTCCTCATTCTGCTTTTTGGAGAAAAATCCACTTCCACTTGGGAGCTATTCAGACTGCTGAAGAAAGCTCTTGTGTTCCCCGTGGTCACCCATGATTTCCTCTGGATTTGGCTGTTTCCTTATATCAGTACCCTTTATTGAGGGGCAATCTTGCTGAGTCCAAGTAGCAGAGACAGAGCCTATCAGATGATCATCGGAGAGAGGAAGCAGTGAATGGTAATCTGCTTAACACTTCCGGATACCATCTGGTCCTATAACCATTAGGAACTCATTGATACATTTTAAAATTTCGGCGTATTTTTAACAGCACCTACTATACTACTTAAGGTTAAGTGACATTTTTATGGGATATATATATTAAGTAAATCTGGTACATCATTTAAATAACTTCTTAAAACAGTATCTTTGACTCCAAATATGACAAAATATTTAATGTCGGTTATAAACTTGCAAAAAATGTGAAGACCAACTTATGATTCTTTTGTTTAAATGGTGTTCTTTTCATAAAGACAACTTTTCTGAATTATCTCAATTTTTTTGTTTACTATCTTAAAGTAAACATGGCAGGTCCCACAGTATTCATAATTTTCACTAATACAGCTAATTCACAAACTAGAGGAAAAACTTCATCTCACCTAACTGACTAATAACTAATATTGATTTCCATGGTTTGAATGTTAAAGACCTGAAATCTAATGGTGATGTTTATATCTCAGCAAATACAGGAGAGACAGAGGTGGGCTTTGTCCCAACATTTGGACCTTGTTATTTGAACCTTTACGGAAGCCCCAGAGAGTACACGGGATTCCCAGATCCCTATGATGAGCTGAATACAGGGAAGGTTAGTTTCTCAATGAAGACTGTGATTACCAGGTACTGGTTAATGGGATTCCTTCTTATAATAGCAATAAATATCTCATGTAAGGGCACTAACATTCCCCACCCCTAATACAGACCTACCATTCAGCGGATAAAGTGTTAAAGGAGAGAAGTCTTACACTTCTTAAGACTTAGAATTAAAGAATAGAAAAGGATCCTAGAAGGCTGGGCATAGTAGCACACTCCTTTAATCCCAGCACTCAGGAGGCAGAGGCAGGAGGATCTCTGTGATCTTGATGCCAGCCTGGTCTATATAATGAGTTCTAGGCCAGCCAGAGCTACACAGCAAGACTCTGTCTACAAAAGGAAAGAAAAGAAACAGATTCTGGAGACCAAGTACTGGGGCGAGTGGCACACCCACGTCCATCCAGTCTTCAACTTTACATCGGTGGGAACCATCAGCAGCCAGTGCTGGCTGGCTTCCTTCCTAGAACGACATCACACTGCTGCGTCCCAGTGACCATCCACGGATCGGCAGTGACGTGACTGTGGAGACACCATGCTGTCCTTGGGCTTCATTTCACTGATGGGGAATTCTCTTTTGACTACAGTAGAAGCCAAATGTCTTTTGATTATCCCCCACTACTCAAAACAACAACAACAACAACAACAAAGGATTATCGATAGCCCTGGGAAGGGAACAGTAAAGACAGTGAGGAGGAATTGGGACCCTTTTGTTTCTCTCCAGTAGACACTATTGGCAACCTCAGCCGAGTGTGGTGGGAGGAGTATCCACTCTTGACTTGTACTTTAGCATACCCAGAGCATCTTCATCCTTTGTTTCCTGGCCACTCTGAGACTCCTGGCTGCCACATGCCGGTTTCTTTATTATGAGAAGAGGAGAAAAAGGTCCAAGTTAACAAACTCAAATGCAGGGCTGTTCTGATGAATTGAGATGGA
>CABHPH010141391.1:0-27261 GCA_902168325.1 Peromyscus nudipes | reverse complement strand
ATATATATATATATATATATATTTCTTGTGTCTTTTCTTGGGCTCTTTTTCTTCAGTTTGTTGCGAACCTGTCCTCACTATATTTATGTCAACATGCCACAACTAGAGTCACCTGTAAAGAGTGAACCTCAATTGAGAAAATGCCTCTACAATATCCAACTGTAAGGCATTTTTTCTTAATTAGTGATAGAGGGGTGCCCAGCCCCTGGGCTGTTGGCTCTGTGTTCTATAAAAATGCATGCTGAACAAAGCCTTGGAAGCAAGCCAGTAATCAGCCACTGCCCCCCATGGTTTCTTCATCAGCTCCTGCCTCCAGGTTTCTATCCTGTTTGAGTTCCTCTCATGACTTCCTTCAGTGATGTACTAAAATGTGAAGGTTTAGCCAAATAAACTCCTTTCTCCACAAGTTTCTTTTGTTATGGTGTTTCATCACAGCAACAATAACCCTCAGACCAAACCACTCAGATTGTTGTTGGCAATCACTTTACTTATAATCAATTTGGTATTGATGTCTGCAATACAAGTTAAAAAGTTTATATGAGGAACAGCAGAATATCCATGAGGTAAAATCATGCTCCCTGGTATTATTATTTAGACACTGGAGAGAGTAGACTGTGTTTGAGGGCTTACGTTTTGCTCCCCTCATATGTAATTCCATTCTACTCCTAATGACGTTTCCTCTCTCATTTTACTCTGTTAAATTCCTCTTGGCAATCAATGACAGGCTTTATTTCATTTGCTTGTCTGTAGCACTATTGTTCTACCCATCTTGACCCTAACACATTAAAAAAAAATGTATGGAATATCCTAATGTGTGTTTTTACCCAATTTCCCTGGAGACCAATGATGTACCCTTTATAACTTGTATAATCCATATTTTATGCTAAATAGTATATAGTACATATTTTGTAAAACATTATATTGTAATAATAAAATGTAATTAAAAGCTATGACAATAAAATTTACCCTATTAATGAGCTGAAATTGTAATGAACTGTTTTTTACACAATGGTTCTTTTCCCGGAACAATAGAGACACCCTGCATTATTGCATATTCCTTTCTCACTAAAATGAACTTAACAAAATTGGGAAAATTTATTTGAAAAGCGCAACAAATTTACACATCCAATTTGCCTTGTTGAATATAAATGAAAAAGAAATAATTATTTTATGTATATTTTAAAATTAATTTAAGGTAGTTTTGTAGTGCAAAACTTAACGAATAATTATTTGTACAAAATAATTTCATATAAAGATATGCATTCTTCTGTTAATAAATTGCTTTGTATAAGCAAAAAAAATAAAGATATGCATTCATATAATATGCAGATTTATTATCATAAACAAGTGAATATAAATCACAGTGCTCTGTAACAGCTAGAAACAATCAGAAACATTCATTGTGATAAATACCAAACTAAGAAAATGAAAATATCAATATGCCTAAAACCAATTTCCAAGCCTGAAATTACACTCATTTTGTAAAATATTGCAAAGTAAAAAACTTGTACAAATACTAGAAACAGGATAATAAGACATACACTATGTTAAATGCAATATTATACTATGAAATGTTACTATTACACCTAGCGACATTCAAAAATGACTATTTTTCTTTCTCTTTTTTATTAAGAATCTTGTTATTCATTCTACATTCCAACCACAGGTCCCCTTCCTCTCTCCTCCAGCTCCTCCATGGCCTTCCCTCCCATCCCACCTCCCCACCCCCTCCTCTGAAAAAGTATGGCCTCCCATGGGGAGTCCACAAAGCCTGGCACATTCAGCTGAGGTAGGTCTAAGAATGTAAATTTTAAAAAACTCTGAGTAGTACATGTCAAATATTACTGGTGATAACATCTGTTTATGCTACTGATTACATTAGAAAGACATGTGTCTTTTATATGTTATTAAAGTACACTTAGATTATCTTGGACAGTGAAGACTTTAATAGTTAAATGTCATATTTTGGAATATATAGACATGTAACTGTGAAAATTAAAATAGATCCTTCTTCTCAGGATGTTATTTGGTTTTCTCTGGGGGAAAAAAAGAAGAGAAGGAAGTTACTTGTATTGTGCTAAGCACACAGCACCAAGCTTCACGTTTCTGATCAATGGGAGGAGTTTTTAATTTATTCATTTCTTGATACTGATTTTACCTCCTGAACACCAATCATTTAGAATGTGAAAATTTGCTTTCTATACACTAGAAAATAATTGCTGAAGGCACTTTGCATGGACAAAATACTTTTATTACTTTTTTCAATTAAAAAATAATTTCAAACAATAAATTTTGATCATGCTCTTCCCCTGCTCCAACTCCGCTTATATATTATCTAGGTCCTCACCCCCTGACTCCATACTTTTAATTCTCGCTCTCAAAAGAAAAGAGAGAAAGAAAAACAGAAAAAAAAGCATGAGAAACATACAAAAATACAAAATACACAAAACTAAAAAAATGTACAAGCAAAAGATCAGTAAGGCAAAAAATGTCCAAACAAAGCAACATGAAACAAAAAGTCTACAAAAATCTCATTGAATTTATTCTCTGTTGGCCATGGACTTCTGAGCATGTGGCCTACACGTACATATGGATAATAGAGCCCATGAGACGCCTTGGATAAAACTAATTTTTCCTTTGCTAGCAGTTTTCATTTGCAGACAGTTTCTTGTTTAGAGTGGGAGTCCATGTCTATTTTCCCCTCTTTGTTCTAGGATCCTGTGTGGCTGGAACCATTTTTTGAAAAGAAAATATGGGGTTGGGGATTTAGCTCAGTGGTAGAGCACTTGCCTAGAAAGCGCAAGGCCCTGGGTTTGATCCTCAGCTCTGGAAAAGAAAAACAAAAAACAAAAAAAAACTTCAAGAGAAAAGAAAATATGAAATGGCATCTTCAAATGCAATAATTTATTATTAGATCAAATTTAATACACATCTTTAAAGTAAGCATACATTAATATAAGCAATGCTTAATTCTACAGACATAAGCAATTGATTAATGAACATTCAAAGTAAAATGTTACATAAAATAGTGTCCAATTACCTAATATCATCAATAAAATTAGCAGTAAACTTATATTCCACTTCCAATTACCCTACTACTAACTCTTTATTTGGTATTAGCTTAGTGCTTAAATGTTAAATGGTAATATAAGTGAAGGTTCTCACAAGGGACAGAACATGGCATGATATAAATGTCATGTATATATCATGTATGGTATACAATGTATATATGTGTATGTGTATATATAATATATATTATAAATGTGTATAACAATAGATGATACATAGTTCAATATACATGTGTGTTTGTATATAAAATATATGTGCATGATACATAGATTAATAGAACTATAATAGATGATAGATAAATGATAAGCAGATACTAGCTGGTAAAGAGATAATAGGCCATACTGTTTGTAAGCAATATAAGTCTCTGTGTTTACTTGGTTGGGTCTGAGTGGCTGTGGGACTGGCCGGTGACAGAGATTTGTCCTGACTGTGGGCCCGGCGGGAAAACTCTAGCTACAATGAATTATAAATATTTGGTCGATAGCTCCGGCTTGTTACTAGCCAACTTTTACATTTACATTAACCCATATTTCTTATCTACCCTCTGCCACATGGCTCATGGCTTGTTACCTCATTTTCAACAGTCCTGCTTCCTCTGCATCTTCTGGCATCTCCTTTGACTCCACCCTGCTTCATCCCAGCATCCTTAGTTTGCTTGTCCCTCCTATACTTTCTGCTTGGCTACCAGTCAGTCAGTTTCTCTATTAAACCAATCACAGCAACAAATCTTCAGAGTATACAAAGGGAGTATTCCACAGCATTTCCCCCCTTTTGTTTAATTAAAAAGGAAGGTTTTTAACTTTAACATAGTAAAACTATATATAACAAAAACAGTTATCAAGTAAGAATTACAGTTACAATATCCAGTCCATTTGTAATTGGCAAAAATAGAGAAGACACTCTATTATCTATCTTATCTTTGTGAATCTAAAGTTTTATATCTAATTTACCTTTTATCATAACTAAGGAAAACTTTAAGCCTAATTATTTAGGCTTTAACTCCAACAAAGACTCCCTAAGAGTGAAATGTTAACTAATGACAGGGACATCTGGCTACCTAGACTGCTCCCCTAAGTTCCTCTGTAACATTGAGGCATCCAACTTTGGCTTAAAAGCCTAGAATATCTGACAGACATTATTTTCTGAAGCAGGAAATTTTGAAGGACTGTCTTGGCAAAGTTCAGCAGGCACTTTTCTTTGTTTCCTGCCTGCCTGGTTTGGGACTCAGACTGTCAGCAGTCAAGACAAGGACAGTTTCTTCTTGCACAAATGGCTAGCTTTTGTCGCAAAGAAAGAAAACTTCATATGGAGTTGCTTCAATGCCCATCATCATTTTTTGAAGTAGATCTGAGCTTCCAGCAGCATACATTTCTCATTTTGAGAAAAGCATTTGTTATTGAAACATTTTTAAAATGCCATATTCTGTGGTCTTTGAAGTGTTCAATGATAACCTATCTATCTGAAATATATTTCTGTATAACCTTGAAAACCTAACTATCTTGACTTTAAGTTTGATAGTTATGAGTCACTATTAGCCTGTATTTCTTTATTATCATAAATAGCCATCAAAGATGAACACTTCACATTGCATAATTAAACAAGCTATATAGGTATGAACTGTATAGGTAATAACTTAAACAAAGATAAAAACATGTATTCAATATAAGGAAAATAACATTAAATTTGTATCAATAAACAAAATATCTTACTCCAAAGTAAAAACATATACACAGTATAACAGAAATAACCTTAAATTTATATCAATATACAAAAATCCATACCAACGTAAAATATTTAAGACTAGTAGTTGCTATTTTACTTTAAAAGTAAATTCAATGTTAGAAAAAAGATCTTTGAATTTAATTCTTGCTTTAGCTTTTCATTTTATTTACTATGACCAATAGCAATTTGTAACCATCCCCCCTTAAATTAAAACCACCATCCATAACCAATATTTTGGGAATGTGGGCATCATCCTGTAGGGGTGAATGCCTGTACTAGTTCCTGGTCTTAAGGAATCCCCCCTTGGCCATGCCCAGAGGGGACAGGTACCTAGCAGTTACCTGCTACTTACTAAGGGCAGTGCTTCAGGAGTAAAACACAGTCATCCCTACACAATACTTTAGGGTACTTCTTGATATTTTTGGGCACTGTTATCTTTAGGGGAACCTTGATAAAAATCAATGGAATTAGTAGGTCTTGACTAGAGTATTCTTTGAAGCTGGATCATCTCAGGCAGCAGCCTCAAAGCTTTTTTTGGATGCTGAATCACTGGGACCATCTGTTTTTTATTGGTGTCTTATTCCCTTGCTCTAAAAATACATAAACTTTTAAAGGTAGCATACATATGTGCATTAATACTGGTCTAGACTGTGAATTGTGGAAGTCAGCCAAAGATGAACTTTTTTTTTGTTTGAGCACATAAAAATACACATTACATGTTTTGTAGTTTTCATAGATTTATTTCTTTATATCTGATCAAACCTAATCTATACAAATCTGGAATGAATCCATAGCTTCTCATTTTCTGTGGAAATAAAAGCATAACCTCTTCCCCAAAGCAAGCTAACTTTTGACTTAAATTTTGAACTCAATATATTTTTAAAATACCTATGTTGGTTTAATATGGAAGTTTCTATAATCTAGTGTCTCTTAGTAGCCAAAAATTTTAAAGACAACACAATAACATATAGGATCAAGACACTGTGTATTTTTCATCTCCACACAGCCTTTTTCTTTTGTATTATTTTACTCATTTTTAAGGACTTTATTATATTAAAACTATGTATTTCTTTTTATGACTATCTATGCCTTCTTTTTTCTCCCCCAAGTCTATGTATATTTTCAAACATACTGTAACCCATGTAGAGATTTTTCCATCTCTATCTCCTTTAGTGCATATACATAACCTTTTCTGTGTGCAGAAGCAAAACCCCTAACCAGGCAGTGGCTGGGAGATGCCTTTCTGTATGGTGGCTGGTGTGAGAGTTCCACCATGTGGCTTAGTTTATGGCATCCTGGCCATTGCAAGGAGATTTGTCTTTGCACTGTGGCCAGCATGAGAGACAGGAGACTAGGAAGCCATGGTTGGTTCCATTTTCTGTGCTTAGAATCTTTCTTTTAGGCCTTGTTATGTCTTATGTGGAAATTCTGGCCTGATGTTGGAATGCCACTTGTAGGTGGAGTTTTGCTGTGCCAGCAGCCACTCCCAAATAGTCACTCAGAAAATTAATATTAATTACAAATGCTCAGTTGATAGCTCAGGTGTGTTACTAACTAACCTTTACATTTTAAATTAACCCTCTGCCACATGGCTCATGGCTTGTTACCTCATTTTCTACAGTTCTGCTTCCTCTACATCTTCTGGCATCTCCTCTGACTCTGGCCATCTTCCGAGCATCCTTAGTTTCCTTGTCCCACCTATGCTTCCTGCCTGACCTGTCAATTTCTTTTTAAACCAATCACAGCACCCTTCAGAGTGTACAAAGGGATTATTCCACGACAGAAAAATACTCAAAGGATAAAGAAATGAATATACAGAAAACAAATACTTCTTTTTCCTGTTGTAATTACTGGAAGTTATAGGGTTTGTCCCTAGGGTGATTGAACTCACATCAGACTTGGAAACAGAGCATTTCTGTGTTTGGTCATCTTCTTGACCTCTGCTTGTAGAAGAAACAAAAGAATTCCATAACCTGGAAAATGATTGACACCAAACATCTCTAGATTTAAATATTTTATTTATTTATTTTATTTAAATTTTTAAAATTTATTTTATATGCCAACCACAGATCCCCTTCCCATTCTTCCTTCTACTCCTCCCAACATACCCCTCCAACACCCCTCTATCCCCTTCTCCAAAATGATAAGGCTTCCCATGGGGAGTCAGCAAAGCCTGGCACATTCAGTTGACGCAGGTTCGATCACCTCCCCCACTGCATTAAGGCTGAGCAAGGCATCCCACCATAGAGAAGGGGCTCTAGAAAGCCAGATCATGCACCAGGGATGGATCCTGGCCCCACTGCCAGGGGCCTCTCAAACACACAAAGCTACACAACTGTCTCCCACATGCAGTGGGCTAGTCTGGTCCCATGCAAGTCCCACAGCTGTCGGTTTAAAGTTCATGTGGGTCTTTGCATCTGTTTCCACCAGTTACTGGATGAAGGCTCTGTGATGACAGTTAGGGTTTTCACCAATCTGATTACTAAGTAGGGCGGTCAGGCACCCTCTCCACTATTGTCAGTAGTCTAATTTGGGGTCATCCTTGTGGATCAGGAAATATTTTTAAAATTTATTCTTTGTATTCTTCTAACTTTCAGTAGTTTGCTAAGGAAAGCAAAGGAGAATGAAGGCAGGGAAGGGAATGAAATCACCAGTCTTTCTGTTCAATTTAACAATAAAATAAAATTGAAAAAAATCTAGGTTGGAAAACATTGACAATAGAAGTGAGAAACATAAAGGCAAGTACACAGGGTGATGAAGGACAAACAGGACTATAAGGGATAGAAAACAGATAAGTTTTGTGTGCAATGAGTCTCATCTTATAAATCTTTATTTCTCCATATTACTCTAGAAAGAAATCTCCTTTCTGCCCTTGTGTGTCCATTTCCATTCAAGCTCATTTCCCTTAAGGTCCCTTCTTTCCCAGAGATTCCTCTTGCCACTTCTCTGTGAAAGCAGTATTGATTGAGTGATAAAACAAATCCAGTTACATGGCTGTGGTGATCTCATTTCACAAAAGAGTCTGGAGAAATAAATGTATCCTCAGTGCAAACTTCAGAACACTTAACAGTTTTGAAATCTTGAAATGCCAACAAAAGGAACATTTTCGGAGGAAAAGAACAGGTAAAAGGAGCATGTATCATACAGAATAAAACTGAGAGACAGATACCCCAAAATATTTAAACAAGAGAAAAATATGACTGAAGAATAGCCAATGGTATTTAAATGTTCCTCAATTAACCTATGTTGGCAAGCATGCATGTGGTGAGACTCAAGATATGTTTAAAAGTGATGTCTGGCTAGATATTTTCTTTCTTTCTTTTTTTTTTTTGTTATTACCTGCTTCTTCCTTTTCACCATTGTAGTCTCCATTACAGTCTGACAGATGATGTATCTCCAAAGTATTTTCATGCTATGTGTAATGTACTCATCACAATTATTTTACAGCAGGATATAAGTAATTTAATTGGAGAAATGTAAGGAGAAAGAAGGGAGTTATTTTCTCATCTGTGATGACAATGTTCCTTCCAAGAGCCAAAGTCTACCTATAAAACAAACCAACACCTGGCATAAGAAGCCATCCGTTGAGTTGTTTGTCAGGGTTGTGCTAGAGATTCCCAAAACATATAAGGTCTTATTAGCTATAGTTGATCTAACTGGTCCATCCCTATTGCTGAAGACATTATGCACTTCAGAAATAGCTAAGGGGTTCCTGACCTGGAGCTGACCCAAATCCCTTTTTTTGAGGAATAGCTTTTGTGATACAAGGAGATGACTTGTAAGCTTCTAAAGGAGAGAAGCAATCAACAGTCCTATCTAGCTCTGATGCCTGTGAACCAGAACAATAGCTAGCATGGTATAGTAATCCTATGAATGCAGTAGTGTGACACATACCTTAGTGGTAAGGAACAGTCCTCTAACTGCAGTAAAGATACTATGATGCAATATTTTGAAAACATCTGCTATGCTCTAAGTGACTGTAACTTTTCCTGGAACTCAGAGTCATAATTACTAACATACCTTGTGTTCCCTTAAGACTTAAGATTGCTATACCAAAAAGTCAGCCCAGAAAACATATATACAAGTAACATTATACAGATGGAGATGGTTATATTTGGGAACATATATGTATATAGTTATATAAATATATGCATGGCACAATAGTTAATGAAAGCAGAAGCTGTGAATGAAAGAAAACAAGGAGGTGAAGCATATATGGGAGTGTTTGAATGGAGAAATGATACACTTATATAATAATCCCAAAAATAAAAGAAAAAAAAACCACTTTTTTAAATCTTCCACATTATCTTGGATAGGAAACTGTGTAAGAGGATGGTTAAAAGTGATTAGAGAGGAGGGCAGAGGGAATATTAGTCATTAACATGATACAGGTAACAACTAAACAATGCAATTTGCAGATTTTGGACCAAGCAGTGAAGTCAAATTGTGGAATGCCTCATCCCTACCAGGCTTGAAGGCCTGCCAGCTCAAACCAGAATAAAAGACACTTTCTGAGAGCCAACCCACGTCTGCCTAACAACCTTAGCAACAGAAGCTGAGACATGATCTGTAGACGACCTGAACCAATAAGAGGCAGCCATGTCACACCAGCAGATGCATATTCATCAGACCTTCCCCCAGGATGGGCTGGAGGGTATATAAGACTTGCCTCTTCCTGAATAAACTGAGCTTGTTGTTTCAACATTCTCCCAGAGTCTGTGTCATTGACTCCGTACCTACTTGGACCCCTCTCCCAAAGGGAACAACAGCACAGGTCCCTGCTGTATCTGGTGCCAAAACATGGGACATCTGATGCTTGGCAACAGGGACTGTTTGTTTTCCTTTACTCTTGTGCAGTGCTGATTGAGCAGCTCCTTTGAGTGGTGTATTTCAGTGAATAGGCCCCTCTATGTTGTGTTCCTTCAGCAGATAAATGCAGGGACCCCCACTTTTTTCTTTTTGTTTGTCTTGTTTGTGAGTCTGTCTGTACAGTAGGGTGGCACATACTTTTGTTCAGGCTTGCCTGGTGTTTCCAAATAAGGGCTGGTCCCTCAGAAAATGGAGCAATGGAGCCACAGTCTGACTATTTTTAGTTTTTTTTTTTTGTGTGTGTGTGTATGTGCTTGTGGGTTATCATACCTGGAGAGATGGCTTAGCAGTTAAGAGTGCTTGCTCCATAGATCTTCTCAGAGAACATATGAGAACCTGATCTTTGGATGAGAGTTCTGTTCCTGGCTAGAAAAAAGGGAAATGGCCTCAGGAGTAACCCTCCAATTGTTTTTTATGCCCATTTTGTTGACTATAATTGCCGGCCTAAAGTCATCCCCTACTGAGGGGGTCATTAAGGCCCACAATAAGCACTGCCAGGAACAATGTAACACCAATTTATCTATCGTCTTCATTCCATCATGACTAATATTTCCTCTGCCTCTGCTGACAAGGAGATGAATGACAATAGCCATAAAGTAAAGGAAAGGGATCGAAAGAGAGAGGAAATTATGGTAACAGCACCTGAAGCCTACATCAGCAGCCCCTCTCTCTGCCCCCCATGCCTCAAGTGACTACCCCCGCACTGCAGTATCTACAGAGTGATTTGCCTGAATGTCTGTCTGCTGAGCCAGCTGCTCCGCATACCTTCCAGCCTATTCCACCTATGGTGCTGCACATGCTCACCATGGCATTTCCAATTAATGTGGGCCCCAATACTGCCAACCAGTCATGGATACATACCCCTCTTGCAGTTCTGTCTTTGGTCTGTA
Source organism: Peromyscus nudipes (assembly GCA_902168325.1). Classification (NCBI taxonomy): domain Eukaryota; kingdom Metazoa; phylum Chordata; class Mammalia; order Rodentia; family Cricetidae; genus Peromyscus; species Peromyscus nudipes. Next base: position 16,711 of record CABHPH010141391.1, on the reverse strand, counting down.
AGGCCACTAATGAACCGGGTCCTGTGTCGCCATATTTTGAGCAAGTCCTACGGCAATGGGCAATGCATTTACAGACTTATTATGACTGGTACCATTTGATGAAGGCTGTGTTGGAGCCTGTGGTCTTCCTTCATTGGTAAGCTGCCTATGATGATCAGGCAAAGGCTTAGGCTCATTTTAATGTACAGTACAACATTGCTATTTCTCTGGAGATGCTCACAGACTGAGAACCATATGTTAACCCTGTCACATAAGCCCAAATTTGACAACATGCTTATTTACTTGCCTAGGGAGACACCATTGTCCTTGGTGCATTGGAGGGATCCTATCACCCTTCAATAGCAAACCCCTGCTTCCCTATTAACTCAGGGGGGAAGGTAAGCTTTCATTTTTCCCCAGAATACCACCACGCCAATATGGATACCCTCTACAGATGTGTGTCTGGCAACAGACCAAGAGACTTTGGCCAAAGAAGAAGCTTCAGAGGGGCAATGTATGATTTGTTCTGCTACTGTGGCATTAGTAAAGGTCATGTCATTACTGGCATGCAACCCTAGATATAAAAAAAATTGCCTTACCCCCTACAAGGTTACTAATGCATCACCAGAAAGACTTCGATTGGCACAATAAATATGACTAGGGTCCCATCCATGTCCTTGAGACTGAATTTTTGACTAATTCTTCTCTTGTTCAAATGTCTTCTGCAACCGGTTCACCAACAGAAGGTGGCTACAAAGGTGACCCTACAGGTTTTTTTTTTTTTCAAGGCAGGGTTTCTCTGTGTAGCTTTGTACCTTTCCTGGAACTCACTCTGTAACCCAGGCTGGCCTCAAACTCACAAAGATCCGCCTGTCTCTGGCTCCCAAGTGCTGGGATTAAAGGCGTGCACCACCACCGCCCGGCTCCAACCCTACAGGTTTTATTGGCTCTCAGACACCTAGATCAAAGTCCTCCTGGAGAGTTAATGCACTCATGGCTCATTGAGATACAGAAGGCTACTGCCTAAAGCCCACCACTCGGATAGCTGTCCAGGACTGATTCGCTTCAAGGGCTGGTATTCAATGACAGGTATGAGCTTGTTTGGCAAGCCAATCTAAGGCAGGCACAGTCCATTATGCTGAGCTCTCCTGAGGTGGGGTGAACAAGGTTAGGGCAATGAACCCTAGCTCCCATATAAAATAATAAAAAGGGGTAGATTTGTGGGATGACTCATCCCTTACAGGCTTGAGGGCCAGCCAGCCCAAACCAGTAAAAAAGATACTTTCTGAGAGCCAACGTGGGTCTGCCTAAGGGTCTTAGCAACAACAGCTGAGACATGATCTGAGATGACCTGGACCAATGAGAGGCAGCCACATCACACCAGCAGAGGCATATTCATCAGACCTTCCCCCCAGGGTGGGATGGAGGGTATATAAGGCTTACCTCTTCCTGAATAGAAAGAGCTTGCTGTGTCAACATTCTCCCAGAGTCTGTGTCTTTGAATCTGCACCTACTTGGCCCCCTTCCCCAAGGGGAACAACAGCACAGGACCCTGCCACACTCAAATGATGTAGCCACTTCTGATAGTGAGTAGAAAAGGAGAGTTCCACATCAGAATCAAAGCATAAAGTTACAAATAGGACAAAAAAAAGCTAGGAATGATGGTGAAATCCATGATGGATATAAGGAAATGTCTGTCTCTTAATTAATCAAGGAGACTAAATAAATTGGAAAAATAAATAAATCACAGTAACATTATTTTAAGTGATATACTTAAACTTGTGCATATTTTGGTAAATTCACTTTAAAGTTAATGTTCTTATTTTCCAAAGAGTAAAATCAAGGATTATGGGTCTATAATACATAATCCTTGTCTTTACCCTTGACATCTAACTAAGACTTAAATGACTCCATTATAATGACCATTCATTTTACATTTTCTGCTTTCCTCCACCCCTCTATCTCTGTCTCTGCAAGAGCTAGAAAAAATATTATTTCTTCATGTTCATTTGTTGTCTACATGTCCCACATTCAAATAATGTGTTTGTATTGCAATGAACTGGTTAACTTTGAACAATGATACTTCGACTCTGTGGATTCATTCACTCAAAGACATACTCAGAGATGAGTAGAAATCCACATTTCCATGACATGGCCTAAAGAGTTACTATTCACCCTTTCTTACAATCCCCAAGCTTCACCTGTCACACTCTGACTTGACACTGGTAGACCTTCAGGAGATAGCACAGGATCTTCAACAAGACAGCTGGTTTGGCAAACTCACAAAGCCACACAGAAGACAACAAACATTCCTCAGTATATAAATAAGTGTGCCACGTGATTTCTCCACAGGAGTAAAAGACATTACATTTTGGAGCTCCATAAAATGAGCATTTCCATGGACTGAGAGAAACCTAGGCTTTACATTCATTAAACACAACCTTTGAAAGTGGAGAAATCAATGAAATATTCTGACAACAAAATAAGGTAAGTTGCAATATTTAGCTTCGGCTACTAGATTTAAAGGGCCTGTTTTGGACAGAAAAATGATTTATTTTTAATAATTTATCAGTTCTTTATGAATTTTACACAATGCATTTTGATTACATTCACCATTTCTCCCAACTCTTTCTGGTTAAGAAAAGTTATTTAATTCAGAATTTTGGGAAAGTACCATGGAAGAAAACAGAGTAGACAATGTGAAATTCTATATTTCGAAATGAACACTGATAATGTCACTGGTATACTTTAGTATAGAGTGTTATGATATTAAATACATATATAGAAATACATAAACACATCTGCAAAGGTGATAGATAAGCAGAATGACAAAGAGAAAGAATATGCAACAGGTATATGGAAAATCTATTGAAATACTATGCAATTAATTTACAGAAAAGTTTTGAATGGCATAGATGCACAGTAAAGTTTACAAATATTCCCTTTAAAATATTATAATTTACAGCTAAATAATGTAAAGAAGTGTGAAGTAAGTTACAAAGTGCTCTTAGGAGAAAGGCATTAAAGACACGGTAGACCAAGTGTTGCTTGGGACTAACCACACTCATAGTAGATAGCACTTTAAATTGTATGAGACCAATGATCACATTTCCAAAGATAATGTAGCCATGTACTACTTCACAGGGAGAAACTAATTGTGATAATGGAGGAAACAACTCCCCAAAGATATTATCATCCCCAATTCAAATCATATGCAAAATGGCAAACATATAATGAACATGGTTATATTAATCTAAGGACACATTCAATGGCTTACCAAAGATCACTGCATTGGTCAAGTAAGGAAGATGAAAAGTAAATGGAATTATCCTAACACACTCTAATTCCATGTGCTCTTAATAAATACTTGTGATTTTGAAATTCCATCTCTATATGTGCATATTTGTATTTGTGTGTACATGTATATGCAGCTGTGCATGTATGTGTGTTTGTATTTGCAGCCTAGAGAGTGATGTTCAGTGTCTTTTCCAATTGCTCTAATCCTCAAATTTTGAGAGACCCTTGATGAACCTGGAAACCTCTTCAGCTATAATGGCTGAACTGAAAGTCCAGGGCACTCTTCCCTTGTCTCTCTCCCAGCATTGGGACAACAGATGTACTGAAACACCTGGTCTGACTATGTGGGTTTTGTGAGGAAAAAAATAGGTATTTATGCGCATATGGCATACATTTTGCTAACAGAACTATCCTCTCATTACCAATATATTATTAAAACATTCAGACACCAAGAGATAATTTTTATATAAGCTGAGCAGGCAGTATTTTTTCCTTTTGAAATCTTGAAAGCAGGAGGTGTCAACAGGATATTGTTTCCCAGTATTCTATGATTATACACATTGCTAGTCTGCACAAGTCAGGATAGCAGAGTAAATCATAGTTATGTGCATTTTCAAAGAAGTGTAATTATATAGAACTATCTTGTTCTCAGATAAATGATTGTAAAGCTGTAATAAAAACACAATTATATATGTATTAGCATAATCCCATAATTAATTATATATGTATTAGCACAAACAAACAACTTTAATAAGGTTACTAGATTCTAGATGATTACACACAAATCAATGCCTCTGTTTCTATATAATAAAAATGAAAATATCTGTGAATAAATTCAACAATATCACGAAATATCTCTGTAAAGAATCTACTGCAATATTAAGAAATAAAACTTCAAACATTTTGCATTGACTACAATTCTGTTCCAAAGATTGTAGTGTGCTATAATGTAATCCCTACAGAGTCAAAAATACTAAATCCTAGAGTTTTATTAAGTAATTAGTTTCTGATTTAATTTACTGTACAAGTAGACTTGTTCTTTCAAAAATTCTTAGAGCAGTGTCAAAGGATTCAATAGTAACAAAGATGCTGAAGCATAGCAAACCTAGCAGAATTATTCTATCAAAAACAAGATACTATAAAACTGATGTAGTGCTGGAAAGATTGCTTAGTGGGTAAAGGCACTTGCTGCCAAGTCTCAACCAATGTTCAAGTACCATGATCCATATCGTGGAAGAAGAGAACAAACTTCTGTAATTTTTTTCTCTGATCTCTATAAACATTCATGGCAGACACATGCATGCACATGTGTGCACACATACATACAGATAAATAAATATAATAAAATTACTAAAAATATTGTCAGATACTAACATACAAAGATATTCATAGACACAAACTTACTAGAATGAAATAAAATGCCCAGCTATAGATGAATGAATTATGAACATTTGGTTTATTGTAGGTGGAAGTTTTTATTCTACCTGGTCCACAGCTGTTCAGTCCCAAATAAACACACAGAGGCTTATATTAATTACAAATTCAGGACTCTTGCTAGCTAGCTCTTACAGCTTAACTCAATCCATTCCTATTAATCTATGTTTTGCCACGTGGCTTCCTGGCATTACCTGTTTTCTCACATCTTGCTTCTGGTGGTGGCTCGGAGTGTCCACCCACACTGCCCTTCTTCTCCCTTGGTCTTTGCTTGGATTTCCCACCTGGCTCTATTCTGTCTTGCCATAGGTCATAGCAGCTTCTTTTATTAGCCAATCATAGCAACACATATTCACAGTGTACAGAAAGACCGTGCCACAACAGTTTATAGCAAAGGTGGCACTCCAGCTATCCAAGTAAGAACACTATGCTGAAGGTGATGTTGTCTCATCACTTTATGTATATATTTTCCTTGCCGTAGAAATGGGCATGTTCTTTCAAAAATTCTCAGAATAATGTGAAAGGATTCAGTGGAACCAAGGATACTGAAGCATATCAAAGACACTGAATGTACTGAAATATTAAAAAGCTAAAACCTCAAATGTTTTTTATTGACTATAATTCTGGTTCTAAGATGTAATATGATATAATGTAACCACGACAGAGAGTCAAAAATTGCATATACCTGGAATTTTTCATTACTTAATTTCTAATTTTATAGTTCATTATAAATGTATAGTTTATTCTTTATAAAGTTCAGCTTTAAATACAACACCTATATCACACATTGTGCTAGCAATAAGAAGTTGTTTCTAAGTAAATTATTGATCTAAACGGCAAATTTAAGCAAAAAGCTTCAGCAAACTAGGTTAGAATAGTAATCTCATAGCCTACAGGTAGAGGGATAGTTTGAGATAGACTCCAAGCCAATTCAAACTATATACTACAAACAAACAAACAAAAAGATAGTTCAGTGTCCTTTAAACCTGACAACTTTGGCTCATGAAAAAGTACCACAAAGAAAATAAAATTGTACATTTCCTTGCATTACTATAGATGAGAATATAGTAATATAGAGTTATATTAATAGAACAGACAACTATGCATATATAAAATGGGAAAATGCATAGTACAGAAACACATCAGTTTCCAAAACAGATTAAAAATGTTAAAGGATTCATGATAGGATGAAGCTAGCCTGCTCTGGACAGAAAGACTTGTTTAAAAACCACATCACCACCTCCCCAACAAAGAATACAGATTGTATATTTCAGCATATTCATGTTTATAATAGCTAAATATGGTCTATTTCATGAGAAGTCCAAATACTAACATATATCTGTCCCTATATCCATATTATTATCTAAAATTCTGTTCTTTGTATAGGTAAGAATGCATTAAAATTCAATTGTTTTCCGTCTTTTTGGGTTCCCATAACTGACATAATTCATCAAAACAAAATATAAAATAATAAATAAATAAATAAGAAAGGAAAACTTTAAATTATTACTACATATGCACCAGCTAGATAGATTCAAGTCTTCATATTCATGTATATTTATTAAATAAAAAAACTATCTCAGATGTACTTGTTTTCTGAGCAATATCAGAGGATTTTTCCACATTTTATACAATTTTATGCTTGAAAAAGGATTGATTTTAATTTTGTAAATAAAAATAAGTACAATGTGGAGCTGGATAGAAATTTCAGCAGTTAAGACCACATATCACTGTTGCAAAAGGCCCAAGTTTGGTTTCCATCATAACATCAGGTGGTTTAAAACCTCATATAACTCCAGCTTCAATGATCCAACCTTCTTTTCTGGAGTGTGGTCACTGTACTCATATGTTGATACATATACACACAAAGACACACAAAACTAAACATGCTTTTCATATTTCTAACTTTCAGAATTTAGTGTGTGCATCATTTGGCGTAATTTAGATACATATATTTTCCCTTATAACTTAATTTACCAACAGTACATATACCCCAAATTAGCAATTTGTTATAGTGTTATTTGTGAGATTGTTGTACCAAGGAACTTCTGGTGTTAACAAGACACACTCTAACCATTAGTGAGTATATTTTCTAGGGTTTACCATTCTCTGTTTCTATACTTCTGCCAACCTGTGAGAAGAAATTACTTATATAGTTTCAAGTACAATTTGAACAGCCTGAAATAAACCATTGAAAAGATAATTTTAAATTAATAATATAAAGTCAGGTTATCCAGTGACAAGGTATCATTTAATTTCACTTTCTGCAAATTGACACTAGATTGAGGTTATATATTAAATTATTAAGAGTTGACTTTCAGGGCAATATTTTCAAGTACTTTGATGTTCGTGAATTCCCAGGACAACAATTCTCAAACATTTGATCATTTGTAGTTACAGGAACTGAATTTAAAACATCAAAATCAACAATAATTAACATCATTATAATTAACATGTTTGAAGCAAGAAAGCAACAACAGAAACCTACAAAAAATAACTACATGATTAGGTCCCAGCAGAACTTATTCTAAGCACTTTAAATTATTTATGGTTCATGACAAGATAGGTTGTATTTTTAAGATTCTTCTGGGATAGAATTTTCTGTTTTAAAAGATATTTAGTTGTAAAATTCTTTTAAAGTAGTAGCATATATGCACACACCACACTTTGCATGGTCAGTGTTCTTAATGATGATAATACAGATCCATTTGCTTCTCCCTTTTCTGTTATTCCATTTTCTATAATGGACCATATCCTGGAATTGAAACAAACTTTCCATAGAATGGTCTGAAAACCAGTTATCTTCAACAGTTCCTGAAGGCCTTGAATGAAAATACATTTTATGCTTTTTAGTTCTTTTAATAAGTCATTCTGTCTAAATTTGAAAACACAGAATCCTTTGACTCACTTGGATCGTTTTCTAAAGCAAACATGAAACAGGGTCACTGAAAACCACTAATGTCTGTCTCCTACCATGAAATCAACAATCAAGATCAATCTGTATAATGGACCCAAAATACGATTATTCAAATGGTTTATCCTTCAAGTGTACATGAGGATGCATGTCTTTAATTCCATAATTCAGCAATCTGAGATAGTACAAATTCAAGGCCAACAGGTTTGCAAAGTGAGACACTATCTTTACAGAAAGGAGGGAGAGGGGAGAAAGAAGAAAAACTCTTATTTATTCAGATACATAAATGTAAGGAAAACATAAAGTGTACAGTGCATAATGACTTAACTTTTCAGGGCCCTACTAGTTTCAGGAATGTTGCGAAACTTCCTAAACATCTCCAGCATTGATTCTATTGTCAAATGTAAATGGGAAAGTAAAGGGACAAGAAGAGAATGTATTTGTAATTTTGATACTAATGTCCCATTTGTGCTGTTGAAGGGCTTAGCATAGGATATGAGTGTCCCTAAGCAGCAAGTTGTCAATGAGAGAAAAGAAGAGCTAACAATCTCAAAACAATAAAAGTGCAAGACTCCAACTCCAGTAGGTCAGAGAAATTGGAGAGATGTGGAGTTGGCTGCTAAAAATACACACAGAAAATTTCTATGTAAGAAAAATTCACCTCGCCACCACAAGTTACATGTTTTCTAAAAACAAATGAAAATATTTATGCAAGAAGAAATCACATTGTGATTACAATTTACATGTTTTTCTTAGAAGTACCTATGGAGTTAAACATTTTCCTTTGTATTAATTTTCCCACCATAAAATCTTTACCCCAAAGAACTAATTCTTTTATTATTGAGCCAAGCAAATTTCAGTCAGTTTCTTTCTACAGGCTGGCAGCAGATTGCAGTTACAGTGTAGCAAATTCTTCTCCTTATTCTATTTTATAGAACCTTACTCAAGTGGTCTTGCTAACCATCTGTTTTCATTTTTTCTTTACACAATGATAGGGTCATTTAATTTCCTTTCACAACTTTTTTTTTTTCAAAGTGCCCACGGAAACCTGTGATTAATTCTGTAAGCTGCATGACTAAGGAACTAAGACCTAACCTTGGGTGTAGGGACAAGATTGCCTTCTTTGATCATCGGTTGTTTTTCACAGGCAGAATTCATGTGAGTATAATACATGAAACTTCCTTGTTTTCATTTTCCATCCTCGGCAACTCTCACATCTAGCAAAAGGGAAAGTGTCTTCTAATCATGTTTCTGTCTTTTGTATCTCACATTGGAGCAACTGACAGACGGGTCTAAACCATTTCCTTAATCATCTTCACTAACTGTCTTAACCATTTGAATCTGTAAATTATCGATCCAACTCAGGGTCATATCTCTTTAAAAATCATCCTCATTACGATATGCAAGTAAATTGCCTAGGGAAGAGTAGAATTTTTCCATGAAACAATCACACTATACTAGATAGAGTGGGATTCTTCCACTCAACAGTTACACCATGCCAAATACAGTAGGAACATGACAGCAGGAAACAGGAGAAGAACCAGCAGAAGCAAGTGACATTCTAGAGATAACCCCGCAGCATGCCAGGCTTTGCCTCTCCAGGATGCACTCATTTAAGATGTGTTAATTGGTGAGGTCTACTCCATAAGCTCCAATACCAACTGCATCTCCACTCACCTGGCCACTGCCATAAGGGAAATCATAAAACATTTAAATGAGTGGGTATATTGATTATTAATGGGGCATTAGTTAGAACAAGTACCAAGTACATTTCACAGCTTCCTCATGTATATTAGACATGAAGATCTTTGGACTGAGAAAGTCTGGCTGCTCTCAATTTGATCAAGTAAATAAAATACAAAGAACTTTTCCCGTGGTGATAATTCCCTAAACTTCTTGCTTCTTTCCTCTCCTCCCATGTAATAAAAGGTGACTGTGCCTAGGCCCTGCCTGCACCATGCTACATTGATTCAGATAGCTCCCTTGAGCCAACAGTATAATAACTGTAATAAAATTTTCCTCTAGAAAACTGAAAGCAATTCTATTAATAAAGTTTCTAAGGTTTCCGGAAATTTCTGCAACACTATCCCAGCAACTATTGTAAAGTAGCATGGCAATATGAGGATTCCCTCTACAAATTGTAATTTGTATTTTCTTTTTTTTTTTAAAGACTATGTTATGTGACAACAGTACAACCACAATTATCAAAAGCAATTGTTGAAACATTCAGCAATTGATTCAAGTTAACCCAATGACACTCCATTTAGCAATGAAACCCAGTTTGAGGGAGCATTCCAAGTGGTTAATATGCTTTTTTATTCTTTCTTAGTACAGAATATTTTCTATTTGTTCTGACTAACATGATTTGGACATGTGTATAATTATCAGTTATTGTATGACACTATTTCTGGGGAGACAAGAACAAATTTAAATTTACCCCAGATAAGAATCTGATAACAAACCATGAGTACAGATACCATCAATGTCCAACTTGGTGAACCAATGAACTTTATTGAGGTTGATTACATGAATATGGACAGAGGATTATTTACAGATACAAAAAAAAAATTGTTCAAAGAGCCCACCCCAGCTTGGGTGACAGTTCACAAACCTATATATTTGGGACATACACTACTACCTGCTACAGGTCAACAGGATTAAAAGTGTCCCTTGTATATATATGGCTTGCTCTGAGCCTCTTCTAGTCATCTTGGCTGGTCTCTGTTACTTCTTACCTCAGTAGTAAGCCACCATTGTGCAGCTCAGTTTATCTAAGAGTGATTCTCTGTAGTGTTCACGGTTTAAATACTTTGGGGAGGAAAAACTCAAGTGGATACTGTCAGTTTTGGGACTTCAAGAAGAGATTTTGAATGTTCACAGTTCTCTGACCATTTTCCTATAAACGTGACTTTCTCTTATTTCAACCCTGAATAGAAATCTTCTTAACTGTAAGGACTCAGGTGATTATGATGGATTCAGTGGGATAATACCATCATTTCTTAAGTTTTCATATGATATATACTATATTCCTCTTTAATATGAACTAATGCAGCCATAGACTCTAGGGGAAAAAGGTATGCAACCATTTAAGTGAAATAGACTGCTGCCTACTATTTGAAGTCTTAGAAGGGACTAGAGAATGTTGGTATTAAACACTCTTAAAATCTCTAAACAGATACTACCAATAGAAATAATTTATTTTAATATTGGTTTCATTAAAATATGATTTATTTATCATAAAATTACTCATTTAATGTTTGTAGTCTATGATTATAAAACAATACCAGAATCTCATTTCATAATATTTTCATTAACTTCTAAATGAATTATTAAAATCATTCCCTTTTTACTGCAAGTCCTACTTGTAGTGGGTAGCTGTTTCAGCTTTGTACTACCCCTATTGAGGCTTCTAATAACTGTCACACCTACCTATGGCCTGCCCCTGATATATATAGATGTATACCTTCCTATAGTGCTTTGGTGATTCTATTCACTTAACAGATTAACAGATTGAAATCAGTTTGTTTCTATTTAGTAATGATTATTGGTTATTCTGCTACAACAACATCTTTGTTTAAGTGTAATATGTATGTGGGCATTTGTTTTCTTTTCTCTTAGGTATATATAAGAGTAACATTAATCAGTAATGTGTTAACTTCATCATTTACAATTTGATTTGCAATTGAGATAACTTCCAAGTGGCTCCACCATTCTATTATAACAGCAAAGAAACAAAATTCACAATTCTCTCATGTTTATGAACAATTGAAATTTGTTATTACTTGACATATTGATACATATTCATCTGTGATGGCTAATTCTAATTGCTAACTTCCTCGGGTTTGGAATCTCTTAGGAGATAAAGTACTGTTTATATATGTGAGGATGTTTCTGAAGAGGTGTAACTGCGGCTAAGTCCTGTGAATATGGTTTATACTATCCCATGTGCTGAGGTTCATTCTGAATAAAAAATTTAAAAAGGAGAAATCAGTCTGTGCACTAGCACTCATTTCTGTGTTTTCTGACTTTATACAGAAGGAGACTAATTCATACCAATGTGCCTTCTACATTGTCTTCCCTCAAATTGTGAGACAAAATAAATTACAGTTTCCCTTTTTTTCTAGTACTGTTAAACAGCAACGAGAAAAGTAATATACCATCTTGTATTATTATGGTTTTTATTTATAGTCCTCAATTACTGAATGCATTGATTGACTGTGGTTTTTTTTGTAGTTGTTATTTTTTTAATTGTTATTGCTGTTTGGTTGGTTTGTTGGTTGGTCTTGATATTGTTATCATTATTAGAAATAGTGTCTTATTTGTTGGATAACCACTAGGCTGGCCAAGAACTTCCTATGTAAAACAGGTTGGTCTTATGTTCACAAGTGTTTTGCCACACGTATCCAAGTTTTGAAAGTAAGCCTCCTAAAGCCTCTTGCCAAAGTTAATGTACTTCTTTAAGATCTGTTCTTCTACTAGGAACAAATGCCTATTCAAAAATATTTGTTATACTTTAAATAAATTGTATTTTATATGTATTATTTGTATACTCTGTATAATGTTCTTTATTAGTTTTATGGTTGAGAAGACCTACTTAAAGTTATAAGTTAAATTTTGTTCTTAATATTGTACATTAAAATATGAACATTTGCAGTCTTACAGAACACTTGCCTGTGTTTGAATTAAATCTATGATCATTTTAATCCATCTCAAATACATGAAATTATTATATTAATTTTCATGAAAAATTATCGAGTGTTCATACTTAGGTTTATATTTCATTTTGAATCACTATTATATAATCTGAGATACAAACCCAAATTTACTATTTTTTATTTAAGCTTCAAGTTAAATTCAAAAGTCATTTCTTGGAATAATCATTTTGTGTTTTGAGTTCTCTTGACACTGTCACAGCAAATATATTTTTCATAAACTTTGGGTTTTATTTCTGGATGTACTTTCTTTAGGCAGATATTGTCAGGTTACTTACTCTAGTTTTAATATAAAAACATGATTTTGTCTGACTTTGACAACTTTCAAGATTACTTCCTCTTGTTCCATTGCATTTCCATATGGATGTTAAGATAGATCACCATGTCAATTGCTATAAAAAGATAGCTAGTGATTTTTGTAGGGATGATTTTTTATTTTAGGCCAACTTGAAGAATATTATTGCCTAACAAAATTGCATCTTCTTAACTATCATTGTGTGATATCTTACAAACTGTATAAATATTATTTCTCAATAACTCTTCAAGGTCTTTGCTTCACATTTCTTTTAACTAAAAGAAATTACACGTATATTATTCTTACTTACATAGTTGAAAGAATTGTTTCTTATGTTTAGGTCATGAGATTAACCTTTAGTTTTGGAATATTCCACTCTGGTTTATGTGTATACAATTTTTTTTACACTGACTTTATAGCATACAATCTAGCAGATCCTGTTAATTCGTTTCAAAACCTCACTTTTTGAAATGTTTGCCTGTGGTTTTTTTCTGAACATTTAGAAATGATAAATATTTGTCTAAATCATTTTTAAACTGCATGTGTTGTGTCTTTCTCTTGCTTAATTGTCTTGGCTAGTGATAGAGTGAAGTTTGGTTCAGAAATGGCTAGAGAAATAATGACTCTGTTCCTCATGAGAGAAAGTTTAAGTTTTTCACCAGCAAAAGTGATTGATGTTCAGTGGGTTGTCTCTATGTATCTTGTATGTGAATGTGTAAATTGTCTTCTGGCTTATTTAGTGCTGTTATCAAAACAAAGCACTTGACATTGTAGTAGTCATGTATATACTTCCTGAAGCAAAAAAAGGATAGAGCTTCAGACTGTGGAGACAAATTCAACACATCCAGTAGAGCTAATACTTCTTGTTTTTCATTTTTCATTTTGCTTCCCTCAAGATTATGTGCACTGTATCCTCAAAAGAAAAAGCAACAACAAAACAAATCAAACCAAAATAATTTTATCCCACTTGAACCAAGATTTATCCTAACACATGTGAAGTCATTCTGTAGCATGACTTTTTTTTTTCAAATACACTTAGAATATACAGAGATGAGTCATGAGTAAAATGGATAAACTTCAGCCTCTTGACTTGAAACTTTGTAGCAGATCCTAAATACTATGTTAGATGTCAATTTTACCATTCTCCATGGTCAATCCTATTTCTTTTATTTATAAATACATAAGCTTGATTGTCTCTTTCATACAGTGGGCCAACATTTAATTTCTTCAGAATATATATTTATTGAGGATTTATCTATTAAATTTTGCGTTTTTAATTTTTGTTTGAGGCATGAACATACTTGGGCCCACAGAGGAGCACTAAGAGAATGAGAAATGTTAATTGCACAGTGAAGAAGATACAGTGAAATACCTGCATTCCATCCAGCAAGCTGAGAGTGGATTTTGTTAACAACCTGGTAACGTTTTTGCTATCTGTGGAGGCAGACCTCACCCACTTTTTGCTACAGAGACAGATCTCACCTAAATATCCCAAAATGTTTATCCTAGACCCTTCCCTCCCTAGACCATTACCCATAATTAGGGGAGAGGTTACATGTATTTTTGGACGGCTGACCTCTATGCTATGGGTGAGAAACCACACTAAATTCTAGGCCATTTAGCTATAGAATCTACCCTCATCGTCACATGGACTTTGTAAATGAATTTCTGTATAGTCACACTTTAAGGTCTGTTCTGTACCTGGATTTGGAGTGACTGGACTGATGGTTGGCTGGAAACATTTTCCCGGATTGTACTGTGTTTTAAATATGCTGACAATGAACTGCCAGATACTGGAGTCTGATCCAGGTTGATGAAGTCAAGCTGCCCTGGGTTTTCATTCCTATCTCTTCAGGGATTCAGTTCCCTATGTGTATACCTGCAGGAACCCCATGAAATCTTATTATCTTTAAAACTATTTATTGTTTCTGTCATTCCTTTTTTCATATGCATGTGTGTGTGCCATGAATATATTAAAATACACATTTTTGCACGTATGTGGAAATACATATAGGTGCAAGTGAATGTAGACATGTGTAGGTGTGGAGGCTCTGTATTGACATCAGATGTGTTCACTAAACAACTTGTGTATGGAGGCAGGGTCCCACCATACAGGGAATTTGGAGCTTTGGAATGTAGTATTTCAGCTGACTTTAGATATTCACTGTCTCCATATTCTCTGTAGTGGGGTTTCATTTGGTCACCTTGAAAAACTAGCAAGGGTTCTAGGTATCTGAGTTCTGTTCCTCACACTTATGTAGTAAGAGAATAAATTTAGTATCTGAATTATTTCCTAAGCATGCTATCACCCTTTTGAAGGCTGCTTTTACAGAGTGATATCCAGTATTGTTTAGCAGATGCTATTTGTATTTACTATTGACTGCTATTCTGGGCAATTTCCTTAATACAAATATCCCATTACGCTAATTTCTAATAAGAGAGACAAAATGAACATTTAAGTTTATACATTATTATTCTTTGAATACTTCATCTTTTAAAGAGATACTAGCAGGATGATAATAGTTCTAAAATACCTGTATGATTGTACAATGAATTTTAACTTTTGTGTGTGTCCATCTGTTGTCAATGGTCTCCTCCAGCATAGATCAAAGTCAGAATATGCAATATAGATTCCAAACACTGAGTCCAGATCTGAGGCAGAGAATCAAAGAAGCATTCCCCAGAGATTCCATTTGCTCATTTTTTCCTACTATGGTGAAGAACCAAAATGTTAAATTTCAAAGTCTAAGAAAAAGATTAACAGGAAATCAAATGGCAATAAATTTGATGTTTAGATTCTAATCGACTGTCAGAGTTTGCATTCAGTATTCTCATGTATTTCTGGCATCTAATTACAATGACATCCTTTACTCTTTTAAGTTGCTTTTTCTTTTCAGATACGCTGTATGCATTGAAAGAGTTACTCACAGTATCATATTACATTATGATAGCTCATGCTTTTGTCATTTGTTTATTATAAAAGCAATATGTAAATTTCACATTTTAGATTTGAGAAAAAAATCATAAATGGCTGAATGTCCCCTGGTAGTAAGATGCACTAAAGGGCTGAGAGAATGAAAGTAAATTCTTATAAATTTAATTATAGATAATTTTCAGGTGTAATAGATTTGTCCCTCTAATAGGAGGTGGCTCTTCATATGCAAATGATAATTATTATATGGTTTTATTCCAAAGCATTCTTACCTGCCTATGCTGTCTTGTATACGTTTGGTTAAAGAGTTTGCTAGTGTCCGGAAATAGGGAAAAGCCAAAATTTTAACTATAAACAATGGATCTTAGAATGATACTTCAAGAAACATGGGTTCAAATCTGTTACAACTACACAAATCAGACCAGGATTTTATATTTCTGCTCTATACTCTCATTCATATCTATACTGAATATTTCTTGTTATCAATTTTAAATATAGAGTATTAATTTTTTATGCATTATTCTGTGATGAAATGATAGTGACTGTCTTGTGATGTCATATATAAAGTTTTGGCATAATCTTGCTTGACTTAAAACAGTAATCTCTGTAAATACTGTTATTCTAAGTATTTAATTGTAGATGAAATACAAAGTGGTCTTATAATAAAAAACCTGGAGCCAGATATTGGGGTTAAAACCAAGAGATCAGAAAAGCAGAAAGAAGCCAGCCATGTTCTTACCACTTGGAAATCGTCAGCCAAAGAGACCTACTCCTGTACACCCACGCCTCTATGTTTTTCTGTTCTGGCATCTCATTTCCTCTCTGCCCAGCTACATCACTTCCTCTTCCTGTTCAGCTCTGTCACTTCCGGTCGGTCTGTACAGACCTCCAGATCTTTATGGTTAGTGCTGGGATTAAAGGTATGTACTACCTCATCTGGCTCTATTCCCAGTGTGGCCTTGAACTCACAGAGATCCAGATGGATCTCTGCATTCTAAATGATAGGTAGTTAAGGTGTGTGCTACCATTGCTTGACCCCTATGTTTACTATAGTAGCTAGCTTTTTTCTCTGATCCTCGGATAAACTTTATCTGGGTACACAGATAAAATATAAGCACATTTTCCCTTTTTATCTAATATTAAAAAAA